>NCKV01000384.1:0-18816 GCA_003675905.2 Leptotrombidium deliense
CTGTCTTCTTTTGAGTAACGAGATTTTTCAGGTGCAGAACGATTCGAAGCAGTTGAAGTTGAAGTGTACGGACGACCATGTTATTCTTGTCCAATTAGTCAATCCTGTTAGTATTAGTTAGTATAACTGTAATAAAGTTGAGATCTAAAATTCAGGTGATGCATCCAATTGCGACCAATGCTTACGTTGAGGTTCAAGGAATACTCGAATCAAGAAATAAATTGAAAGGTTACAAATTGTTGGTTTTCGATTCGGAATCAGCTACTAATTTCGATCCTAAATCGTACAATGAAACTATCGCTCAAATTATGACACACGGTGACACTGTGGTAAACGGATTCGGAAAAAATGGCATATAACTGAGAGGAGTTTTATGATAATGGTTGTGTAAACTATGCCATCATCTAATTCATTAACATTTACAAAAATCATTTGTAAACGTTTATTCAACGAAAAATAAATTTTTTACAAAAACTAGTAAACGAATGACGAATAATGAACTATGACTGTCATAATTGACATACTTATTGATCGATTTACGATGTAAAACAATTTAGAGATGAGCCTTTTCGTAAGCGAATTTCCAGATGTCTGCTAAGCAAACAGTTGCGTGGAACCTGTAGAATAACATTAATGGAAGTGTTGTATGCGATATCACCATCCACATTATTGATCCATAATAAGCAGGTTGTGTCGTATGCTTTTCCACTGCCTTCGATTCAAAAGTACTTATAATCCACAAAGATATGTTTAAAAGTATCATTAATGTAATAAGTTCTCTTCCAGGTTTCAGAAACCTCAATTGCCGATCGTTGGAACATCGATGCATTGTAGTTGAGATGAACACAGTTTGAAGCAGAACCTGTATTGTTATAATAAAATGCATACAAACACTGCTCCAATTCTCCATTGCGATGTCGGAGCGAATTGAGAGTATATTGTTTAAGAAGTAAAATGGCAATGGGATCATGAGCAGTAAAATATCTAAAGTATGGGAACTGTTCTTGTATGGATTGATATTCAATTTTTGCATTTGTTTGAAAGCAACAACGCTCACAATTCCAATTAAGCAACAGACCACAAGTTCTTGCGATGTGAATATATAGACTGCAATTCGTTCGTAACCTTTCGTGTGCACCGATACAAAGAACAAAATCATTGTGATTAAGCCTAACAGAAGAATGAACATTCCACCAAAGAGTCCTTTGTTGCTCGCATGGCAATCAGCTCTGATAACTAAATTGCTTTCAAAGCACACGTCTTCGTTGCCGTCCAGATCCTGACACACTTTGTGTTGAAAATGATGTGGATGAGCTGTGTGACTGTCTTTTCCAATATTTTTCCAAACAACGAACCAAAGGGCAGCCAGTATGAGATTAAATTCGATTGCAAATGGGTATAAATATGGAAGTGCGGTGTCGTATTTGTTTGATGGCAGAGCAATACGACTGCATACTACGCGATTTTCAAGATGATCTGGTAATATACAGGATAAATCATCACATGTTGAATTGTACTCTGATGCGGTTTTGTTGGTTACTTTGTTTTCTAAATATTCGACTGCATCATCAAGAATAGCTCCGAGCCAAAAAGTTGCTGAAGTTCCAATCAAATGCATTATACCGAATTGAGCGAGTGGCAAATGTCGATTGATAACCAGATTTGAATATTTGAAAAGCATAAAAAGTTGATAAAACGAATAGAGTGGTCTGACGATGTACAAAATAAATCTTGCAATGTCCAAACAATATTTTTCGTTGCTGCTCAAGTAATATATTTGCTGCGAGAGCATCAAGCCCTCGTGAATTATGTGACCGAAGCAGAACGCTGACAGAATACACATTAGCGTGTCAATTACGATAAACTCATAGCTTACCTGCCATTCCAACTTTGAGATAAAAACTTCCTGACTCTCGGCCACGAATAAACCTGTAACCAGGAACTTGGTTTGTTACCACTGGGAAGTTAATCGATGTTACAGACGCCGATCTTTTTTGGAACTTAGTGTTGTTAAAAATTATATCTGTAGCTGTGCTCAGACGTTCGACACCGTCTGAATCCACTGGTATTATGGAAGATATGTTCCCATTGGGAAACATTTTTTCCACTAAATTCCTTTTATATCTCTGAAGGTCGTAGTGAAGTACCGAAAGCCAAATAACACCAATAATTGCCAATATGACACTGCGTTGAATCACATTTAAGTATACCGCAAAACAGGTTGCGACATTTTTAATGGTGACAAAAAGGATTTTGATATTTATATTTTACTTACTTGTATATTTGTCGTTGACCTATCGAGATATCCTGTAAATCAGTGGCAGAAAACGTACAGCTCAGTATCACAATAAATATAGCGTACATAATGCTTGTCATTTTGAACACAGTTTCTTTTGTAAATTCTTGCTTATCGATTGAATTGCTGCTCGCTGTTTCCAAATCAGCCGCACTTCCGAGTGACGAGGAATCAAATCTTATGGAGCCGCGGTTTGGCAACGAATTTGCTTTTGCGACCTTGAACCGCGGTGAATCCTGTGTATTCAAAATACTTCTCACATTGCTTTTTAGTTTGTCCGTCGGAAGCGTGAATTCTTTTACAGAACGCGGACTCGCTGGAGATGGTGACTGAGATATTTTGTCATCTTCAGGATCTCGTTCGTAGCCATAATTTTCATAAAATGGTTCCGTACAACTTTCTGTTGTCGATAATCTCATACCATTGCGATTCATTTGTTTTTCCACAGGCTTTACAATTAATTTGGAGTTGTATACACAATTTACATTTGTTTAAAAATTCTCACCGATTTCATTGACAAGGAACCTCGTCGCGAAGACGATGTTTGTAAATCCATTGCAACACTGAAAACACTGGTTACAAGTGTAGTTATTATTTATTATTTTGCCGAATAATAACCTTATAAAGCGATAATGTATACTTTTTAAGCGAGTTATGAGATAAACTTTTTATACAATTTCACTTGAAATTGCTTGATTATTGAATTTATCGAAATCGTTTCAACAGCAAAAATTGCGATAAATATTTATCGAATCTCATGTTGACTTTTCATGAAAACATGCAATCTGCGAATTTTGTGAGCCGGATTTGTGACGACTTTTCTATTCTCATTACTTTCGAAGCTTTTGTTCAAGAGTATATTTCAGATTACTGTTTCTCAACAACTCAAAAAATGAAGATAGAGTCTTGATTCTTGTGAAAGCTGTACTCTATCTGGTTCCCATTCACGTGAGGCGTGATTCAACAACAAAATTTGATATAAAAAAATTGACAATTTTTATGTGTCACAAGCAATTTAATGTAATTGAAGTGGCAACGAATCTGCAATGGGGCCCCTAACAAAAAGGGAAATTTAGAAATGCTCTCCTGAAAGTCAGTATTACAACCCGATATTCTCTAACTTCGGGAAAATTGAGGAACAGATTGCACATAATATAAATGAGGTAATTTCCGTTTCAATGAATAGACGAACTAGTGATGCAACGATAAATATTGCATTGAAAATCTGCAATTTATCTTTGAAAATAATTGCAAAAAATTAGACACTTTCTCGACGAAAGCAGTTCGAAAATCGAATTGATTGAACAATGCGCATAAAGTGCTTGTTGCTATTTTTTCGCTCTGTGATAAGAAAACTATTTTCCAGCATTGCGTGTTCTTCATTGTTCGATTTTCAATGTTTCACGGAATTTTCAGATTTACACGTTGTTCTGAATATCGCATCAATTTGAAAATTTATTTCTGTTTATTCTCTGAAATCGATAACTGTGAAATATGTTGAAATGAGTTCATATCAACTTTAAAACGACCGATAAACACTTTGACACGTTGTTCTTCACATCGATTATTGCAACAAAAAAAACAATATGCACTCTGGTTAAATCGTGATTACGAAGAGTTTAACTGTTTCTGTGATGCACCGTTTTGTGACTAACATCTCAACATAATACATTTACACTCGGAAACAACTTCGAAACATGTTCAATAATCGAACGCAAAATTGCTGAAAAAATTCTTGAAATGTGATATGAATATTTGAACGCTTAACTTAACTGATACTGAATTGAACATTAAGTGTCACAAACACTCCTTGTAATCAAATAAGTTTATGTTTCAAATGTTCGATAACAGAAGTAAAAATATGTTTTTCAACGGTTTCGCATCAAAGAAGTGTTTATGATAAAATTCAAAAGCACCATTAAATATAAACAAATATACTGTTTGTTGCTAGTAATTGTTTTTACTTGTATTGAAAGCAAAAATATTGACTTTTTATTAAACTTTATTCAGTATTGATATTATAAAAATAGATATCAATTGTTTTCAACTGGGAAAAAAGAAGCTGTCCATATATTGTATTCTCTATTTCAAGCTTTGTGATCACTATTAAGAATCGATGTTTCGGTAACATTTTCGAGAAAAATGGAGGAAATAAAAACGAAACAATTTGTTTAGCTTGCTGCAATATCTGAACGTATTGTATTTATTCGAACAATGCTTGAGCAAAATTGAATTGATTTCATGTTTGCAATCAATTGTAAATACGCGTTCACATGAAGTCTCAAACGTAAAATTCAATGAAATATTGTAATAGTTTCAATCTGAAATGTAATCGATTTCCTAAATGAATGTTACACAATATTGAAATCATCAAACATGTCAGTTTTATCGTTAACATTTCAAACAAATATTAATACAATATTTTCATCGATTGTCTGTGTGCAAAAAACGTTGAGTGCTTTGTTTTGTTAAAAAAAGATCTCATTAAAATGAAAATGAAAATGAAAATGGAGATAATGCAGTCATTGAAAGACGATTGATTTGAGTACCTTCTGATGTCAACGAAATTCTCGAGCGCTTTCAACACTTCACCAGACTTTGAATACAAATCCTATTTACAGTGTCACATAATACGATTCAGTGACATGAGTACGTTTTTAAACGTATTAATTAAATGAACAATGATTGCTACGCGAATGATTATTTTCTTTGCAGCAAAATTATTGAAATGTTCAGCGATTCGTTGACAACATAAACTGTGCGTGACTTTACAGAAGAGCGAGTTAAATCGTGTAAAGTATAAGAACTAAATTTACTTGCAGTGAACTTAAATTTAAAGTCTTGCGAAAGCAGAACGCAAATTCATTGATTTTACATAAAAACAAAATCGACGGTAAAATGTGGCAGCCGAGTAAAGCGAATCAACGTTGATTCTATTCATAAATTGTTTATTTTTAGAAGCAGAGTGGAAAGGATTCACTGCACGTCCTAATTGCAGGTCAATCGATTCGTTGCTAATATTAAATATTTATTGCTAGGAAAGGCTTAAAATGAGACTCATTTCGCTTCGCAATCGAGCAAATGCTTGCAGTGGCAATCATCATACTCGTTATACTTGCAAATGTACTTTTGACAAAAATTTAACAGTATTTCAATAGAACTCACGGAAAGTGCAAAAAACGTAATATTATTCGATTTTGCGACGGTATTTCTCCATTTTACTTTGTAAAGACAAAGAATTGTCAAAATAAGAGTGACATAACAATTGCATCACTGCAAATCTCATGAATCACACAAATTCTGACAGAGCAACGTGATCATTTTTTAGTTGAAATCGTTTCAAATCGCACGCATTCTGCAAATGTGAATGTTACTCAATAAAACGAGACAAAGTGTAACAAGAATTGAGTTTGTTCATAAATTTAATGCGAACAAAGTATTGAGGAGTTGCATGTTCGACTGGCGTCGATGTCAGATGAATGAATGTGTTGAAATTATCCTGAGGCGAAAATCGATGGAAAGCTTTTTTTGGAAGAGTGATGCATTGTTTGTCTCAGTTTGCATTTGCACTTTCATCGATTTGCACACTGCAAATATCACGCAAATTCATTGTATACAAGTTAATTAGTTTTCATGTTTGCAATAAGAAATCGCGATACATGTGAAATAAATGATTACGAATAACGAATAAATTACTAAACGCATAACATAACATGTTAATTATTAAATGATTGCCACATTTCCGATTACGATTCATTTGCATGCAAAACTGGGATTCGTTAATTGCGTCGAAATATTTTATTATGAACACGAATTTAAAATTAATGTTGCTTCTCTCAGACTGCAAATGAATTTTGAAACGAGCAAAAAAAGTATTATAATTTATCACAGGAATTAATTAATCACTTTCATTCATTAAACGACAAGTGAAGTTGAATCTCATAATAAAATGTCGACGTTTTGCCTTCTGTTGCATAAAAAAGGCTTTGAATGCGAAATGAAAGAAAATAATGGAAACGAACATGAAATATTTGTTGATTACAGACTTTCGGAAGATTTATTAAAACAATGACAGCGCACTGCGAGTTTTGTGGACATGCAACTAACAGAAGCTTGAAAAGAGTTGACTGATCGTTTCATTATGATATGAATTGCGTGTCAGTCAGTCTCGCTGTTCAATTGTTTGTTGTAAAACCAGAGAAGAATGTTTTCCAAGCAATTCAAGAAATGGATAATCTTTTTGCGACTCAGACTAACATGGATGAAAAATGTGGGGAATGCAGACAGTTGCTCATTTGTGACACGATTGCTCCAAAAAATTAGTTACCCATCACACTTTGCTTTCTATGTGCGTCTCGAAAATGATCTTTCATCGTTCCACTTTTTGTTGTTCGACGTTAAGAACAAAATTAGTGAGATTCAATATCGATCGGACGCACTGTGAATGCCATTTATGAAAGTTATTTAAAATGTATGAATAACACGCGTATCTGTTGCAAATGTGTTTAAAACTTTGCGCAACTATTGGGACACACATAATGATTAATTTAGGCAATATTTGCAAGAATGTTTTCAAGCAAAATATTTAATGCATGTGTCTGTGAATATCTGAAAGTTTGCGAGATTTGAAATGTGTTTTCGGTTGAATACCCTAATGTAAAAACGAGCGAAATGTTTTGTGGCTGAAATCTTCCAACAATCAGTTGCAAAGAATGATTTTGAAAACAATTGATGTTCAAGTTATATTTGCAAGAAAAGTAATAAAAACGGAGCAAATTGTGATACAATTTTAGTTAATTCTATGACTGCCAGCGTTGCTGAACACAAAGTGAACACACAAAGCTTTACTTGAGTTTACCGTGTAAATAATAGAATACTCATAATGCGTTTGCCATTGTTAACAGCAGTAACGAACTTCATTTAGACGAGCAAACTTTTTGACGACAACAATGCGATTAATGGTAAATCGAGCGACGAATTGAACGCGAAAGTCAATTTCAAGAGAAAAGTTCTCAACGAAATTTGTTAACATTGATTACGTTTAATTCGCGTTTTGTGTGCACTCGACGACAAATCGACTGTGATTTGAATGCAACAAAGTATTTAAAGTCGTGCACTCAGCTGTCGTTTGCAGTGGTTCCTTACATGTGAGACACGAACCGAGAAATAGAAGAGCTTGTGTATCATTGAAGTACAGAATAATTAATGAAACAGAGGCACAGAGAATGCTACGCAATTTTGTAGCAAAAGCGTATTCACTCGAAAATAAATGTGAGCTCTTTTCCTGAAGCCGTTGTTATGCATTTTTTAGTGTACACTTTTTCGGTTCGCAAAGCAAGCGAAGCGTTAAGACGACAGCGATACTCGAAACTATATTTTCACTACATTTTTGAACATTCCGCTGAAAAAATAAATGAGACGTTCGAGAAACCGCGAAACGCTATTTTCCATCCATTTTAATAAACTGCCGATTTCGTCAAAAAGCAATTGAAAAACTGCATCTTTTCGTTTTTCATCGCTGATTTTAACGTGAACGCAACTGATTCGTGTTTCGCTTTCGTTTTTGCAAGAAACGCAGTTCGATACAGAAATGTTTGTTTGCCTTGTAAACTGTTACACGAATTGAACTGACAAACGAATTCGGTTTCAGTTGCGACTGCATTTGTGCGATGTGTTGGACACTTTGCTTTTCGTTATTTAATCAACACAACGTTGCTTGTTGAGTGCATTGTTTGTGTGAATTGAACGTCACTGAAAATAATGAATTGAGAAGCGGGCAAATGTGTCGACTCACTTTTATTCAAATAGCGTTAATTTACAAGAAATTCTCTAAAAACGTATACTTAACAAAGAAATGCATTGAAAACAAAATTTGTTACTTTCGTGTAAAAATAAAAAGCATTCAAAAAGTCCTTTTCTTAGTCTTTCAACGAAAATAACCTTTTCCGTGAAACGAAGCCAAGTGTCTAAAAAGTTCTAAAGTATAATGCGTCGCTTCGATTCTATGTTACACTGGAATGTATTTATAATAAACGATGAAACGATGAGTTTCAAACAGAAACTTAATTTGACGGGCAGCGATTGCAGTGAATTAAAACTCGTAAATATTAACGAATCGTTCAACGTCCTGTTTGCAATTATACACTTGTATCTGTTTTAGTAACGTTTTTATTCTGAAGAGCACCGATGTCTTCGAAATGATCACAGAGATGTATCTTTTGGAACTTTATCGACAAAAATATTTCTTCACTCAAAAAATGTCTGCGAAAGCAAAGAAATGAATCAATCATCGAACGAGCTTTTCATAGGCAAGCAAAAACTAGAAAAGCACAAAAAAGTGGTATTATGCAAGAAAGTAGTGCAGTACCTATTTTGTCATAAATCTTCGTTGAATCGTCTTCCGAGAAACAAAATTCAAAAAGCATTTACAGATAATTGCCCACGCAATCAAAGCAGTGCAGTCGGCGACGAGTGACCGTGTGCGTCTGTCGGAGCAATTGCAGTTGCCGAACTGGCCGACGCTCCACTCGAATTGGACGACGATGTCGAACGCATCAGTTTGGCGATTAATTGTGACGGATTTGATTCAAACTCTTTGCTCAACTGTTCGTACTTATCTTCAAGTAGTTTTCGACGTTTCTCTAGTTCCTTAACCTTTTCCTCCTCGAACTGCAGCCTGACCTCTTCGTGTCGCGACTCCAGCTCTGCTTTTCGCTTTTCGAGCAGAGAACTGAATCTTTGTCTCTCAGTTACTGCCTGATCGATAAGTCGTTGTTGCAGTTCCCGCTTTATCCGCGCCAATTCGTTCTTGTCTTTGTGCTTCTTTCCCAAGTTTACCAAATCTTCCTTCGTTTGTGTCTCCAAGCGTTTCATGAGCGCACTCACTTCTTGGTCGTGAAGACTCTGCAAGTGCTGTTGTTGGCCGGACTGAGATGCATGCATAGCCTTTTCCAGTGCTCCGTACACCTGCAAACAATCGATACAATATTCAGTGAACACACAAACTCGAGTAAACTGCGTTGCACTACATTTGCATCGCAGTCTTCTTGCGACTCAATTATTTGCAAAGAGAAGCAGTGATTAAATATCGAACAACTTTCCACGCAATATGTAATTAGGCGAAATTTAATGCCCTTCTATTCGAGCAATAACAATTGCACTGTTATTATGCGACCGAAAACAGCAGTAATTCAGTGCACACAAAATTAGATAGTCGCGTTTCAAATTACGACACCAAATTTTTATTACAGTAATTAAGAAGGTGTGCATTGAGACACCTCGTCTGTGGAATTCACTGATTTACGACATTCACTTTCAAAAGACTGCTGCGTTCACAATTTTAATAAAAGAGATAAATCAATGAAAGTGATTGATCGCTTCCCTGCATTCAGTTTAAAAGCGATTCGAAAATCATGAAATAACCGATATTTCGTTGCTTTATGAAAGTAAATCACTTTTTGGTAGACTTATAAAAACAATTTTAAAGCGAATTAACGATTTTACCTGTTCGTGATATTTTTCGTACAAGTCAGCCTCCCCTTTTAATTGTTCCTTCGCAAATGCAAAAATTGTGTTTGCGTAACTCTTTTGTAATTCGTCCAACTGTTCATGAAAACAAAAAACGAGCGAATTGTTGATTTGAGTGAAAAAAAAACAAACCTTGCTTTGGTTTTCAGCGATCGAACTTTGGATGTCGACCTCGCTCTTTCGTTTCGCTAAATTCCTATGTAAAGATGGCACAGAAGATACAAGGAACTGCAAACTTTGACGTCGTTTCGTTGTTCGCGCAGCGGATTCAACAGATTCAGTGGTTGTGGAACAAGAAGCACCTCCACTGATTGCACATTTGACAACAGAGACGAAAGACGGTCAACGAATGACAACCACCGAAAGCATTGGGAAAGCGGGAAACAATAAGTGTACACATTGAACACAAAGTAAGGAAAGTGCACGAAAGGCTTGAGAAGCAGTGAAACGTTTAGCAATCAATAGCAATGTATTCACGGATGCAACGAACAACGTTTCATCGACTAACTGAACAATCAGTGATTTGTAATTAATTACCTCGTTTCCGTGGAAGACGATTTCTTTGATAATTTGGAATGTGTCTTCGCCAACACTGATTTGTGCTTTTCTTGTGCGTGAATTATTTTATCCTCCTTTTGTTGAATTAAACTCATTTCTTTCTCTTTCAACTTGTCGTACTTCTTTCTTAACGATTGCAAATCCTTTTCCATTTTTGCCATTACTTTCTGCACGTACTTGTGATCGCGAAGCTTGTCCAAAGATTCTGCAGACATGTGCGCCTCTGCCGATTCCAAAATGGACGATGGTTTCTCTGCTCCGGTCTCCTCCGACAGACTTCTGACCGACTGTTTCAATGAAAACGTGTCTTGTCGATTCAATGGAGGAATAGCAGGATGAGCGGGCGACGAACTACTCGAAAGACTTGGTGGCTTTTGCACGGTTCCGTTCATCGTGTCATGTCGCGATAAGTTTTGTGCAGCGGACATATTGCCGCCGATAGATGCTATAGAATCTCTTTGAGCAACAGAAGCCACTTTCTTGTCATCATGAACACCGGCTTTCTTTTCCGGTGTTTCTGCACTTATTATCACTTTGGTGTGCGATTCAACACTATTTGGTAAAACATCGTCAGAATCATCTGTCAACGCCTGCAATTGTTTGGCACGCTTTTCGAACATGGACTGATACGCGATTGGGTTTGCGAGTGCATCCGCCAACTCGGACAATCCATCAGGAACGTAGTCTTTCACTGTTATTTGTACAAACAAAGTGGCCAAGTGCAACGGTTGTCCGTATTCGTTGCGCAACGAAATGTGCCGATAACCCGGACGCAAACCGACAACAGGTAGTATGCGGTGACCTAAAAACTTACTGTTTTCTTCGTACGCCGCGATTCTAAGACATGCCAATTCAGGCAACACAACTTTTTTAAACACAAAAGGTTCTTCATCGTACACTGGATTAATTCCATTTGCAGCAACAATTTTCGTCCTTCTTCTTCTCACAGTGTCCGCCGGTAATCCAAACATATCGACCTCAACGAAGGTTCCGGTGCGTTTATCACACAGAAATTGACCCGAAATTATCTGAAAATATTGGAAAAGATGAGTAAATGCAACGATCGATGATCTGCGCACCTTCACAGCAACAGTTCCTGCGATTATTCCATCAACAGTAGACTCTGTGAAAGGATCGAATTTTCGATCAGCTCTTCGCATAAAATCGGGTTTCAACAAATATCCGCTTCTACAATTGTACTCGAAAAGTCCTAAATTCAATTGCATTCCAAGATCTGAAACATTTGAAATGAGTCATACTAACAGTGTTGAACTAAAATTACCTAAACTCTGAAAGTTAAGAGCAACCATTTGACATCCTGCGTTCCAAAATACTTGTGGCATATAATTACTGGAATCGACGCGAGTACCTTTCGGATAAATACGACTCAATTGTCGTTTGTTGAAACTGAAAGCAACAACAGAAAAGACGTTAATAAGTGTTGCTGTAAATAGAGATGCATGTATGCATCTTTCGTTCGAACGTCAGCTTCGAAGAAAATGCAATTTGTGTATTTATTGGTACGTATGTCGCAAGTGCTTACAGAGTGTCACTGTATGTCTGTCACTGTTATTAGCAGCGAACTCACTTTACAAAGTCAACAGGTCTTTCTTTCAATAAACTGGTAGCCGTCGTTTCGACGAAAGATGATATCTCGAAACTTCGTCCTCTTTCTGTCAACAAACAAATTAGAAACACGAAAACAAACGAAATACATACTCTCGGCGTGTTCGAACGAGTGGAATTTGACCGGTTGAATATAGTTAACTAAGGCAGACATCTCAGCGACAGCTTCAGATTCTTTAACTTGAGCACTTCCCGGAAGTTCTTCACTGGTTTCTCCAGCGGCAAGAGCAGTACTCGCGGATTCACTTGGTGGACCTGCTTCGTCATCTTCTAAACTCGAGTCCGAGTCTATGTCGTCTATATCACAGCTACTAACATTGGCGGCGACTTGCTTTCCCGCCGTGACAACATGCGACGAACTGCCGCCTTCGTCGCTGTCAATCATTTGCGATGAATCTTCGCGTTCGATTTGACTACTACCAACACCACTTTCATCACTGTTGTGCGCAACCAGTGTTGGACGTCTTTCTGGAGTTGACCCGAGTACCGAAGTGTTGCCACCAGAAGTGCTCAGAATATCTGAACTCGGTTCTTGTGCCTCTCGTGGCGATGCCTGCTGATGTTGCTGCGCTCCGGTCTGTCGCTGTTTACGGTCTCTCCGAATGTGATGTTTTTTCTTGTTTTTAATTATAATTTTACGCATTAATTGCTTCGGAGTTGGCAGCGGGACGCCAGGTTTCAGTGGATGTGACTGTAAAGGTTCCGTAAGTAGCATGTCGCCAAAAATTTTGCGACAATACATTGCAATCTTTGCCTGTTGTTTTGGAGAACAGTGGTTCTCAAACGAAAGAATGACGGGAAATTCTGACGTTTTAAATGCACTATCTGCGATTGCTTCCAGAACTTCTTTAAGAAGCACATCTGTAACAACAGTGTATCCGTGAGTGATCACTGGTTCTTCATCCGAGTTTTTGCCGTTCCAACAGTCTAGTTCTACACAACGGCAGCCCGCCAGCAGGCATTGTCTATAGATTTCAACAGAGGCTTTGCCAGTCAACTGGTGACCGGTAAGATATGTGTTGTGCGAAGAATTTATAAAATAGTGATTCAATGGTTGGTCCAAATCTTGGTTCAGGTCAAATTTCTCTGGAGCGACTATCGCGTTGTCGTCGCTCATTAAATACCGTAGAAATCCGTCAACAGAGAAAAGGCCTGCGGACAAACAACGTTTATTTTCAAAATGTGTACGTTCAAACGCACAGCAAAAACTTTCAGCAAATCACAATCATTTGAACGCAAAAGAGAAACACTTCTTGAATGCGAACTAACAGTAAGTACATTGACAAGATAACAGTAACAAAAATATTAACGTTTTCATTGAAGTCTTAACTGTTTATGTTAACAAACGAAGATCAGTATACTATTTCATCGGGAAAAGTCGTAAACGCAAGTTTTTTCACATTAATATTTATCGTCAAATTTCAATGACGGCCAGAGCAGTGATTTGAAAAAATCCTCTCACAACATTACAGTGAATGTATTCGAATTTCATTGTGTAGAGATCAAACGCAGATTATAGCAGCTTTAGCAGTGCGAATGTGGATAATCTGCTTTCGCAACACAATCACCGGTTGTGCAGTTGCAAAAAATCAAGAATAAAATGTCGAGTAAGCAATTAACAAGTTACAGTACCTTTTTGGACATTGGTTCGATTTGGTTCGTATTGATTGATGATTTCTCTTCCCTTAGCTCTGTCTGCGTACGGATACAGGATTTCGTTGAGTCGAGGATCGCGTTGTTCCCTGTTCAGAAACTCGACCAAATGATCGACTGTCATTAATTTCTGTTGTCCTTTCTTACTGCTGCTCGAATCAAATCCAGTTCTGATAGAAATAAATCGAATTGAAAACAAAAGAAAAAGCAACATGACAATACTCACAAGTGATCAAATATTTTATTAACTTCATTCCTGAGCACAAGATGCTTGTAGAAATCAAGGAAAACTCCGAGGGTGAACACTTCTGGATTTATGCTATCATTCTGGAGAAATAAACGAAAACAAATTCAGTTATTGTTCACAAACAACAGCAGTGAATATCGATATCAACAATTTCAAAAATAAATCATTAAAAGATCGTTAAAAAAGAGCATTTTTACAATTTCAGATTCAATTGGTGTTACGTAATGATTTATAAATGTGCTATATTGAACAATGTTATGGTGAGCAGCAAATGTCGCTGTGATTGCAGTGTTTGACACACTAATTACGACTGTTTGCAGTAAGTGATGTGTAAAGCAAATGTTTAAAAAACGTGTTGCAGTTCGAACACTTAAAATTAAATCATTCATCAAAGTCGAAAGCAGCGGTTTAAAAAGCAATCAAAATTAGTGCAAACGATTGCAAAGTGTAACTGCAACTGCAATTCGAACACAAATAACGCTCTTTTGCGGCATCCTTGCAACTCGATGTCTGCATGTGTTTTGCATAAAAGCAGCATTCATAATTACCTTTCCTGAAGGAAGGCCACAAGTCTCCAAAGCTTTTTCGACTCGCTTCCTGTCATCTTTGTGTTGTGCAAACAGTTTCACGACACTGTACGAATGAAAGAACGAATGTTAATATAACTCTCTGTTCACTTTCATGCACTGCCGACATACAAATGAAAGAAGCAATGAATTTGCCACAGAAATCATAATTTAAACAGTAAACGACCACAAATCCGGCAAAACGAACTCATTAATTTTGATTCATCACGAAATTAGAAATATACACACTTAATTAAAATAGAGAGCGTTGCAGATAAAAGAGTGTTCCGTTCGCCACTAAATACTGTAAGCGAATATAAAACTCATAATTTTTGGTTCGCATTCGTCAAACTTGACGATCTGCTTAATTATATAAATGCGAATAATCGCACTTTTTGTTGAGAGCATCAGTTTTCGTATAAAATTCACTCATTTCGTTGCTGTTGGAATGGCACCAAAAACAACATAACAGACAAATTGACGAACTTTACATGAACGCGAATTTCAGAACAGTGAAATCGATAAATAAGCCTAATCAAGATGAATCGACACAGAAAACAATCATCACAAGTGAGGGAAAAAATAAATGCATCACTTTTTATGCAAAATTAATACTGTTTGCTTAATGACATCAAAGAAATGCTTGGAGAATATGTTTCGTTGAAATTTGAGCTCGTATTTACATAGAATCGAATCACTATTGATCCCAAAAATTAATATGTAAAATAACAATGAATTCATTATGAAATCAAGCCAAAAACGAAACGCCGTCCGCAAAATTTGTGCATATATTTGTGAATGAAAATGTTTATAATCGAAATCGTATTACATATGAAATTCTTTTGTTATCTAATTGCAAAAGTTTTCTTTGTTGTGCAAATATTTTTGTTCCCGTTTTGATTCGTTAACTCAAGGAAAATGAATATTTCTTTCTGATCATTTATCGTTTTTTATCGTGCATTCGTTATCACGCTCAATATATTTATACCAATCAAATCGATCACTCTTTTCGTGAATGTCGAAGAGGAAGATGCACGCGCGTTACTTACTATAAAAAACCTGAAAACAGTTTGTCGATATTGTTCAGTGAACCGAACACAAAACTGTGTTGACTCTTTTTTCGACTCAAAAAGCAAAAGATATGAAACAACAATATTTCAAAATGAGTAATGCGAAATGTAATCAAAATGGCCTTTGCTGCATTCAACCTGTGATCTGACTCTTAAACAAAACAACTTTTTAAAAAGCAATTCTGAAACATGCGTTTATCGACTGACTTGTTTCTCGTATCGAATGTTGGTCGAAAGAAAACAATACTCAGTTTTCAGAAACATTATATTTATTGCTTTTAAGAAGTTGAGAACAAATTTGCCACAATACCAGTGTAAGTTTAGTCCGAAACAAAAACAAATTTCGACTGCCAAACTTAGACTTAAAAGAGATTGCTTTACCGACATGACAGATAAATGAGGTACTAATTGTTGACTGCAATGCATGAAAATGAGGTCAAGTTTCTAACCAAAATGAGAACGATTACAATTATTATTAATACGCTATATAAGGAACTTAATGTTCCTTGTAAACATGATTACTAAGATTTGCGGAATTGAGACACTAAGATGTGAAGACATGCATTTCATATTTCGACTCTGCAAACGATCGAAAAACAGTGACAAACCAGTGACACATTTCTAAACGTTTGTGGTACAATGAAATATTTGCAAAGAATTGCAATGTGTGCACGTGTGATGCATACATGCGAATAATGCGTTCAAAACTCATGTCTTATGATTTCTTTGAGAGCTGTTCAAACAAATTGTGAGTTTCGAAATATTCGAGAATAACTGTGCAACGTTCGCACAAATATTCAAGCAATGTTTGCTGACAATCGCTTTAATTCAAAAGACGAGGAATATTTTTAAAATTGCGTTTTAAGTTATTTATGTTTGAAGAAATAGAAGTCAAACTTTTTGCTTCTCTGTTGCAAACGTTTTCATTGAAACGAAAATGAATGCATCTTTTCATGGAAACGTCTCGTGTCCTCGGCTTTGATTAAATTCCGCGACTCAAATTAAGAGTGTTTGTGTTGGTCGTCGCTCTAGTCTCAATGTTCTAGAACATCCTCTCAAACAAAGAACATTCGCTCGCACACATCATTCATTCATTTCGTAACCAAAAAGAAGATGTTTTTGAAACTGTTTTTGTATTGCTTCTCGCAGTCACTTAGAGCAGTGAAAAGAGATGTCCACTGAAAGCAGCCGAATTTATGTCTCCTTTAAAACCGAGCGCAACATTGTTTAATCGCATTCGTTGTTCGTTAACTGCCATTGATCAATGTTTTGCAGCAGAAACAGTCTGCAAAAGACCAGAGACACAATGAAATGATCGTTTTTATTTCTGTAATCGCAATAACAGCAGAATAACGCTGAAAAGATTTGTTCGACGATTGTATTATTACAGAGCAAAAAAATAGTTTAATACTCGTCATTTTTGTTTTTTAATTTTCGTAAAATGCGCACAGAAAACAACATTTTCAATGGTGAATGCTCAGCAATCGCAGCACTTATGATTTACGAACACAAGAAAGTTGAAAAACAAATATGGCAACGAATAGCAAACAAATGTCAACGCAATCATTTACAGTTCTCACAGCGAATCAATAAAAAGAAATGAATTTAAAACAGTCACAATGAAATTTCACATTCAGGTCAAAAAGCGTTTCGCATTCGTTCGTTGCGTTGAACGCTGAATACATTCGATTCTCTCCTCAACAGCAACGCAAATGCAACTCAATTTTCTTTTTGCTCTTTGAACAGAACACAAGAAAAGTTCTGATTAAAAATATAGTTATTCTTGCAGATGAATAAACGGTATTCGATTCGTTCGCTGTCTGCATTCATTGCATTCGTCTGCGCTTTACATAAAATTATTGTTTGCAACTTATAATTTCAAAAGTTTGCATCGAATAAATTGCGTTTTCTTTGAGAAGCAAATAATGACTTCCAAAGTTTTATTTAATATAAGATGCAGAATGAAAGCATTATTCGCAATATCGTAATATGTATGTTTCTCGCTATTGTTGAACATTTATCGATTCAATGTTTTGACGCTTATTAACCAAATACAAGAAACAAAGATTGCCAAAGAATCAATGCATTTCGATCGGCAATAACCGAAAGCAATCTACATTAAATATTTAAAATATGTAACGCTTGCTGTTCTATAAATACACAATCATTGTAATGCTGTGAACAGCGAATCGATGTGAAACGCCGAAGAACAAAGAACGAACAACCAAAGAATACATTGTACATTGCACACTTCATTTCATGCAATCTTCAATTGCATCGTTCATCGCTACAATTTTTGCTGCAAAATATTTCTATTCAATAATTTAATTTCGAAGAAAACTGGAAAAGAAGAAAAAGAAAATTTAATATCACTGCAAATCCAATGATTTGTGAAATATTTTCATTATAAAATATGTCGGAATAATTTTACCAAATTGTTTCAACGAAAAGTGCGCTAATTTCTGCTGATTTATGTGAGAATAATAAATAATAAGAAATGAATGTGCGTCAAACTGAGTCAAATATTCACATCGTTTGCAAATGCTTTTATTATTATTCTCAAATTGCAATAAATATGAATTATTAAAAATACTGCACAATTTTACACACTATCACTTTGCCTGTATTTCATTCGCCAAATGTGTATATGTTTAACCGCAATGCATACAGTATAACCTCTGTAAAGTGACGCAATTGCGATTTAAATGATACTTGAAGAATAATGTAAATTCAGTTACAAATAAAATATTTGCGTATGAATCAATTTAAATGAATTTCAATAATTCCGGAGATTCGTAATTCATTCGTTCAACAATGTTTGTCAACTGGAAACCATTTTTATTGCTTTTATTTTCTGTAATTTGAAAAACAAAAATAATTTCGAAATCTCGCATTATCGCTATCGTTGCGTAAAATATAATTAGAATTGCGACACAATTTAAAAGCAGAGAAAATGGGAGTGAAAAAACGACACGCAACGGTTACTTGAAAGTCGTCGAGTATCGATTTTTGTTCAAAGGCAGTGATCACTGCGTCCAAGACTTGCTTTCAACTCGTACACTGTTACTTATAACACAACATTCACAGTAATGTTCGCTTCCGCAATGCGTACAAATGTTTTTAATTTGCAGCGTTGCAATGCGTTCATTTCATTGAAAACTATCTTCGTAAACGAGTAATGCACGCCTTGCATTCACGCATTGATCGCCACAAAACTCCAACATTCACAAAAAGCAGCAACAAACACAAGTGTCGAACTATTCGCGTAAGTCA
>NCKV01000385.1:8674-18798 GCA_003675905.2 Leptotrombidium deliense
CATGAAATTTTAAAATAATTTGCGTCGTATTTAAAAAATTATTGCTTCGATTCCAGAAAAGAGGAGAAAAATAACATTTGTGTAACTTGTGACACAGACAGAGAAAGATAAATGATTTCCAGTTAAAAGTATTCCAATGTTTTTCCACTGAATCAGTTTCGCTTTTAACTTAAATCATTGTGCAATCGTTTTCAACAAACTTTTTTGAATTACTATAATACAACTACGCTGAAACACAGTTACCCTGAAGTTTCGTCAGCATGAGACATATCACGTAAACTCAGACTGTGCGGATTTTGTTGCAAAAAAATTCTATAAAAAGTTGCAAATAAAAAAGAAAGAAAAAGAAAACTTTTGTAAAGCGAGTCATTAAAAAAATTTTTTCTTTGTTTTTGTTTTTAATGATGCATTTTTCTATTATTTTCTTAACTAAAAACACTGATTTATAATTTACTTGAAATACAACAACAACAAATGTTTGCCGTTTGCATCACATTACAATTTCATTTCATTGTTCGCTTATTTAACGAAGTGAATGCGAGCGTGAATCAAATTGCGGTTTTATTTTCTACGTTTTCAAACTTTTGTGGTTTACTTGAATAGAACATTGAACTGTTTTTGAGAGCAACATTTTTCAAATTTTATTTTTCGATTTTCATTATTCTTGCTTTTCGTGAAAAGGGTTATTTTAAGCGTTAAAATAATAATTCACTGTAAGTCTATTAAACATTGACGAGTACTTTATTTTCAGAATTTAATTGCGAATTAATAATAACAATTATAAACAATTACGCGACATTATTCGTGTCGTAAGTATTAATTAATGAAATTAATGCCATCAAACAAGAAAAGTTAATTGCTTCAAATAAACGCATTGCATTTAGATTGTTAATAACAACAACAACATGAATGAATGAATGATGAAAAGTGCTCATGTACTCTATTCCTATG
Source organism: Leptotrombidium deliense (assembly GCA_003675905.2). Lineage (NCBI taxonomy): Eukaryota > Metazoa > Arthropoda > Arachnida > Trombidiformes > Trombiculidae > Leptotrombidium > Leptotrombidium deliense. The sequence goes on from NCKV01000385.1 coordinate 9,626, forward strand.
AATGACACAATTCCGAGAAAACTGTTTTCGAATTTTCAGTTCAGTTCAGTTTGCATTGAAAAGAGAAAAATGATTCGGAAATCGTTAGAAAAAGTATGAGCCAAAAGTATTAGAAAGTGGAGCATTTGAAGAAAACGTGGGCTCACAAAAAGCACATCCATCGATTGCGATGCAACGAGTTCCGAAAAAAGATGCAATATTGTGAAATTCTGAGAGAAACAATTATTGTTTGAAACGATCGTCGAATAATAAACAAATTGTATGAAAAATTGAAAAGCACACAAGTTAATGGACATGTTTGGGCTTTTAGTTGAAATGATTGCAAATTGAATGATGTCATTAGACGATGAATCCACCCTTTCGTTGATGAACTGAGCTCGAATTTGCAGCGAAAACTGACGAATTGCCGTATTGCGAATATTATCGATTCATAATGTATGAGAAAGTTTCATTTGTTTTACTTTCATTCGTTAATTCATTAATTAAGGCGAATGTAATTGTTTACAATTTCATTAGACGAATGCGAATAAGATTACTGCAATTTTTGACAGGAAACTGTTGCTTCTCTCGGAAGACACATTCATTTGCTTCACTCTTCACATTTACCAGAATTGCATTTTGCGGCAAAAACCCTTTGTTTCGCATCGTTTTCGTGCAATTTCCTGATCGCAATTAATTAGCAAAGCGCCGAGCATTCATTTGAATTGAAACAACACGTTTAATGAACAAAGATCACACGCAATGCACTTCATTCAAACTTTTTGTGTCGCATTCTTGTTCTCATTACAATTTAGATCACTTTTTCATATATAACTTTCTCCTTCGCACAGTAATTTTTCTCCGACAAAAATATGCATCATGTGAGAATCAAATTAGGATTTAATTTATCTGCAAAGTTAATCAAGAAGATTTTTATTGTAACACTTTTGATCACAAATGCTCGGCTACGGTGAACGATGCGAAATCACATTCTTTTCGAAATTGTTCAGTTGCACGAAATTTTCACCAAACATTCCGATTTCAGAATGAACAAAATGTGATCTCACGTTAAAAACAACTTTCACATTCTCAGTGGACATTTACCATCGTGTGTAGGAATTTGTAAAATGTTTCTACTTTTGGAAAAGTCAACGACTGTTTTTTTTTCAATGATAATTTGATACATTGAAATAGCAGATAATATTGAATCAATTTTAAAATGTAATAAACATGATATTCTTGTCAAAGTAAACAAAAGTGATAAAAACTGAGCATGTTTCGTAATTCCAGTGTAAACAAACATTCTTCGAATTATAATCTGAATTCAATATAAACTGGATAAATTGTCGTATGAATTTTCGTAAATATGCAACCGAAATAGCTGAATATTGAATGCAATATTTGCAGTTATGAATATATTTATCCGTATTTTTCAGTTGGAATTAAATATGTCGTGTGGGTATATAAACACATTAATTTAACTACTCACATTACATTGCTCGGTAACAGTGATCCACTTGTCAATTAATTAATTATCCGTTAAACGCATTATTGTGGGGAAGAAAGAAGTTGCGAAATGCATAAACAAAAACTTTACTTTCAATATGTTTTGTTACTTAAACTAATCTGCAATACATATTACAAAATACGCATTTTCCTTGTCTCTGAGTATTACTGAAATGTAATGCACAATGCTTTTGAGAATATTGCCTAACAGCTTCACTTTGAATTACATATTTTGCTTATTTTTAAAAAAGACCATAGTGAGCAAAGTTTAGCTGATTGGGTGCTAAGAAGCAATAAATGTGAAGCAATAAATACATGAGTTGCAATATATTTTGATCGCCTACACACAGTTAGCATCATCAGTCAGTTAGTTGCTATTATTATTCGAGAAAGTATTTCTGTTACAAAGATTAATCAAAAAACATACAAATACATGATGATGCGAGGTGATGTGATGAGCACAAGGTATGTATTATGTATAATCTCGTGCGTATGAATTATTTAACTTATTTTAGACGAATTTACCCCCAACGGTGATGACTTTAAAATAAATATGAAATTATTAAAAATCTAAAAGTCATACAGCGTTTTTAAATTTCCATAGCAACGTAATGGAAGTACATTGGGATGCGGATCAAATCTAGATCATTATCATCAGTGAAAATAAAGTATTTCACATCCGCATCATTTTTTTTGTTGTTGTTGTCGTCATTACAATGGACATGAAAATTTTGTTCTCAATCGATTCCAAAAAATAAACGAAAGCAAAGTAAATGTAAAGAAATACATATTTCACATCTGTACAATTTTGAATTTCTAATACAATAATTCTTGTATGTGTGAAGTGAAGTGAATATGAAAATATATTATTATTAATTCGAAGAGTTTTTGTTGTTTGTTTGAAATTGAAGAAAGTCACAAAAAGAAAACAACTATATTTTCGAAAAATATTCATATTTTGAAGAAAACGGAAAAATAACATGTTGTTGTGAGATAAGACGATGTATGTAAATATTTAAGTACACAGTTTTGTGTGTACAGTTGTCAATGTTAATATTGCACAAGTTACGATTGCAATGCAATACATGTAATAAATGCGAGCACACGTCATGTAACCTACACGTCCGTCACCCAATGTAACACTTTCCGCACGCCCCGTACCGCACAGGCACAGACTCGTCGCTGTTTTCTCTGTTACGAAATAGCAGATAAATTCAAGAAGCATTACAAACTCTCATTCATTTATTGTTACCAGAATCAGTTTGCAATCAGTTTTCGGTATTTCACATTTGCTCTCGTTTAGCAGCAATTAACGCTTAAATTAATCCTACACTAATTAAAAACCATCAAATTTGATTCATTTTTTTAATCGGCGGTAAGTTTTGTTTCTTACTTCGTAAGTTTGTTGTTTGTTGTTTGTTTATATTATCAAAAAAGTTGAAAAGTTCATTTATTGTGATTGACTGCCTAATTCACTGAAATGCAATCAAATATTTCTCATATTTACAATGTTTCGAATTCAATACTTTTATTTAATCTGAGAATGTTCTGTTTTTATTATTCTTATATTCCAGATAAAGTTTCGAAAGAATAAAAGGATTTTGTTATGCGAATCGTATTTTGACAGTCGAGTGTCACATATTTCATATTTCTAATAAATATGAAATCTATTTTTATTTGAAAAGCAATTTTATTCTCATTTTATTTGCACTGCAACATTCAATAATTTTGTTTGCGTCGAACAAAGTTTATTTCGAATAAGAGACGAAAATCTTTCGTAAATACAGCAAGTTATGATAAGTTTTTAATATTCAGTACGACTGTGTTAGCTTCTCAGTTGAGTAACTACATATTCTTAAATTAATCTATGCTTGAGGAGCGTGCATTTTTGTTTTCATAAACTCAGTAGGAGTAAGCAGAACGGAACGCATCAAGATGAAACTTTTTTCCTTTTAAGTTAAAACAAATAAAAAGTGTTTGTTTGCGTCGGAATTACGTCTGACAAAAGCCTGAGGATTTTTCGCTTTAATTATTTTCACTTCACACGCTCTCAGTTTCTCTAAATATTCAGCGTTTAAACAGATTTAGTCGAGATGTTCAATTCCCTTGTACATTCTGTTTGATAGGATTGAAATTTTAAGTATTACTTTATAAAGTCAGCATTAGTTAATATGGTCACAAGGCAATCGTTTCGAAATTACAGTTGCAAAAATGAATTATATTTCCATTAAAAATAGGATCGTTTACATTCGAAGATTCTTGCTACCTTCTCAGAGTTTGGGAAATGAATATTGTATCATTTACTCAAACATATCAGTGACAAAATCGATGTTAGATATAAAAATTAATCACATCACTTTATGCATGCAATTCGTTTCATTTTTGGATAACATCAAGAATCTCATTTTCATGTTATTTTGTTCAATTTTATTTTTCCTTTCTTTTCAATTTTCAAAATACAAATACGAAAAAAGATTAAAAAGTAGTTTGTTGAAATTCACATTCATCCTTCAATAAGCAGTAATAATGCATAATAATTTATGAAGAAGTGATGAAATATCACTGTAATTAAGAAGTTACTTAATCACATTAATGTTCTAACTCCTATTTCGAAATAAACAATTTTTATTAAATTATCAGAACTTTCATAAAGTAAAATATTTAATATGAATCTATAAATGTACAAGTTAGAATTGTGCGTTATATGCAATTGTGTTCAGTGTTGTTTTTATTTCGAATATTTTTATTCGATTCCAAAAGCATTGATCAGCATCTTTTTAGTATTTTTTATGCTAATAACAAAAGATACAAGATCTAACTCTTAACGTTATCATTCATATCAATACATTGTGATTATTCACGAATGCAATGTTTGTGTTGCTTCTTTGTTTTATACTCACACAGCGGACTGAAAGTTTGAGAAATTGGGTAACTTTTCCCATTTGAACAAATGTTAAGCGTCGTGGATATCTGCCAAACATTTTGTTTGTTGCTGCATATTTTAGTTTATTTGCCACCGTTGAACGGACAAAATTGGACAGCAGCAAAAAGATGAAATGTGAACATTTGATTGCGGATGAATTTTTTATCAAGTTATTCGTTGAAAACAACTTTTTTGCAAACTTTCTTTTTTTAGCAATTTCGATTTGAAATGAGAAAATCGAATTTGATTTATTTGTTTGGTAAATGATAGTGGACAGTGAATTAATATTGACTGCTATTTGTAAGTCAATTGAACAAATCTTATTTTGTTTTAAAACGAGTCTGAAACATTGAAATGCTTTTTAAAAGCATGAATATAAATGAATTATTTGACAAATTGATAGTTCACTTGTGAATTTTAAAATATAACTTGGATTTCATGCATTAAGAAATGACGATTATGCATGCATTTATGCACTGGGCAATTATGCAACTAAAATACATTCAATTTTGAAAAAAAAAGTTAAAACTTATTGAAAAATATGTTATGATACAAACAAGTGTACTGTTTACAGGGCTGTATAGTAGAGTGTTAAAATTTGTAGTTTTTTATGTAAACTTTTCGCAGATGAGATCGGACTTACTATTCAAACAGTGTCCATTACATTTCAAAGAAACAGTGTTTACTTGATGAAAGTAGTCGCTTTCCAAACGAATTCGAATTCGTCGCGAATGGCTTTGTTGACAGACAAATAATTGCCTTTCGTAAAACAGTTATGTTAATTGTGTTTTTGCAATTAAACATATTTGAAAAGAAGAGTTGTCTGAAATAAATGATTCATTCCTTCTAAGAGCCAAAAAGTTAAATATGCAAATGTTCATCTCATTGTGATGAAGAAGAATTGGTAACACTGACAAACGTACAACGAATTAAGCTGTTTTAAGCTGTTAAGAAAATTATTGACATTTTGGAAAAAACAACCTCAGGAAACATAATTTATATTACGTCATTAGTGTTTTTGAGAAATCATCACATTTCACTTCTTGATGATGAAAATTGGACAATAAAATAGATTATGATTGTAATGTCATTGATGACAACCGTTTTGCATGATGCAATAATAATTTTCAAACACAAATAACAACGTGACACACATAACAAATAAGTATAATAATAAAAGTGCAAATTTTTTTAAAAATTGATCTTAAAAACACTTGAAAGGAAAGAACTGTGTTTAATTATGTGTATTTTTGTGCACTTTAAAATGTTTGAAGAACTTTTATATATTTTCATTCTTTTTGAAGTAATAGCAAAATTCTGAACTCTTTTTTATCATCTTCATTTTTTTATAATTGGAGAGGCAGCGAAATGTACACGCATTTAGTTACGTTTATTTCGAGATTGTTTTTAATTGCGTTAAAAATGAAAAACGTGCTTGAACAGTGAAAATATTTCAACACGCTCAAATGTTTTCGTTTTCACATTTGTAATGCGCGTAAATTGAACAACCTAAACGCTATGAAAACAAAAAATGTTCAATGATTTCGATGTGAAAGCGTAAATTTTCAGCGAACCTCTTCAATTATTAAACAAATAATTTGCATATTTTTACGCTTTAATAACTTCATTTATAATATAATATTTTCATATTATTGCTTTCAAATGCAACAACAAGCGAAACTGGTTGAAGGGCCAATTCATCAAGTTGAAATTACGCAATAAACGATTAGTTACTTTTCCCCAACAAACTGTTGATTATGCGGGTTTATATTTCAGCAATCAAACCAAAAATTAATCGAAAAGTTCTAGATTTGATCTGTTTCCAAATATGCACTTCAATTTTTTGTTCTAATTACAGAAGAACATAGACATCGCAAATAAAGCTCGCTTCGTATGTTGCATAATAAAGTGTTCACTCAATTCAAATTATTGTAATTACCAATTCGTAAATTTTTTATATTGAAAATAAATTAACTGAAATGCAAATTAGTAAGTGAATGCGGTTATGTTGATCATCAATGTTTTAAACAAACAAAAAGATTCCTGAATATGCAATGAGTAATCATCTCGTGTAACTTTTATCATTATAAGAATACATTTGCATGTTATCACTGATCATTGATCACTGTGAAACTTCAATAAAATAGGTAGCAACAATCTCACTTAATTGTTAATAGCAGTTCGTTATAAATTCGCTAATATTTGTGTAATTATACTTGAAATTTTAACGATGTTTAGCAGTTTGGTTAAAAATCCAATATTGCGGATAATTTTCACTTGATGATCCGACTGATGCAAAAAAGGATTATCACGATTGTTTACTGCGATTCTAGACAGATTTGGTTGAAGTCAATGCATGTCAAGTTCAAATAATTTTTATGTGTTACTAATTAAAGCGGAGGAAGACGGATTTCAAACATACTGTTTTGCGTAAAGCCTTATATCTAATTTTTGACAGCATGATTTTGAATATTTAACATTGACCAGATTTAATAATTATTTTGTGTAGGCATTATAATTAATGTAAATTCAATATTAGGAATTAAACATGTAATCGGATTAGATTCATAGTTTCGTATTAACAATAGTTACGAATTGTAGCTGTAAACACTTGAAATGTGAAACTACACACATTGAACAAATTGTAGGCGTACAGTGATGCAATCATCATTTGAAATGTGTGTTAAACGTGCGAAGGCGACATGCTTCCGTATTTGCTTTGCAATCATTGAAGCAAGTGAAATGTAAACCGTGTTTACAATGATCATCAACACATTTGTCAGTAATTAGTAATTACAAATACTAATTAAGCTCTCATTTGATTGCTTGGTAATTGAGGCTAGGTCAAAAACACGATTAATCTGTGTTCTTTTTTAAAGTGGGTGAATTAAGATTTATTTATTCACATTCATGTATACAATCACATATCATTGTGTACATGTATGAGCATTTTTTATAATATTTGTTCACTTTTATTATTGAAGAAATATAGATATACAATGTTGCAAATAATTGTTTGTGTCTATGTGCAATATTCGAAAATAGTTTCTGGCGACATTTTCAAACGAAACAATGAAATACGAAATGAGATGAAAAACAACCTACTGTAAAATATTGTTGCGCTATATTTTTTGATGTTCATTCATTATTTTGCTTAAAATAGGACTGAATTGTTATTTGAGAACAAGAGCACTCAATGTCTAAATTACAAGGCAAACAACGTTTCCGGTTGATTTCTATTTGAAGTGAACATTAAAATTGTTGCCTTTTGTCTTAATGAGAATTGCAGAGTGATCACCGCATTGTTGTAATGATGCTGTCATCAATGCTGAAATGACCGCAATAATGGATCCTTAAACATACCAAATTCAATTTGGTAGCCTGGCGCTCATTTTTCGAATTGCACTTTACTTGCATTGCTTGGCAATTGTTGCAATCAAAAAGTTATTGTTCACATAAACTATCCTTTGACCCTAATTGATTTATAACCTAAAAACGTCATGTGTAAGCATGCACAGTACACACTTGTTCATCAACAAGTAATTTCGACAAGTAATGTTGTCTGTACGACAAGTTTCGACTAAAGTATTCTTTCAAAGTGTATATTTTGAATAAAACATACAAAACGAAATTGAGACGAAAAAGTTTTTACATTGAAGAAAATTACACAGAATGTTTTCATTTAATCGATGTTCATCTTTATAACTTGCAAAAAGAAATGACTTTTCTTGTTTACTATGTTTATACTACTTTATTTATATTTATGTTTAAATAGAAATTTTTATTTCACTACACTTAAAAAATAGACTTTTCGCAGACAACGATAAAATCAACGAAACTGCTAAATGACGTAGAGCCATTGTAAAGATTTCCTGTGAGTATTTTTTGCGATTTACATGAATATAAAAGTGAAAATGATATTGAAACTAGAAGTAAATTACACAAAGAAGAAAAAAAGCAGTAAAATGGCTTTTTAAAAATAATTTGTGATAAAAGCTTATAGAAATGAAAAAATTTGCTGTTAAATTTGATCCTTTAATATTACGTAGTTAGTGTTCAAGTATTAGTAATAGTAACTCTTTGCAACTGCTTAATTTCGCGTAAATTAAATTCTTGTTAAATTAATATTATTAAAATATTAAACATGAAATTTTGATGATGACACAATGTGTCAAAAGTAAATGTTTATTGCATGAATTTTGCAACAGTCGTCGTTATTGAAACAATATAATTTTGCCGTTTAATTAGATTCTAATTTGAAAGTCAAATTTTTGATTCGAGTGACAGTTCACAAAGTACAGTGAAGTTGAAAAGAATGTCGCAAAATTTTACAGAAGTTGATGAAAAAGAGGATTTTATATGTTTTTTTGTTGCTTTTAACTTTGATATTTTATGCGACTTATTAAAAATACATTTCATTCTGAGTTAATGCTGCAAAAAGTTTGTTGTTCACATGATGAGCAAGTGAAGGATTGTAATAATAAATCATTGGTGTATTCATTCCGCATTCCGCATTAGAAGAAGGTATGAATTCATAATTATAAATATGCGCGTAAATATGTTGCATAAAAGCTGTAAATAATTGAAAACACGCAACATGTTTACGTTAACAAGCAACAGCAAGATGGATGACTTTAGTCAACGTGAACGCATCACATTTTCCATTATTCAACGTCTGCATTACAACATTAATTTAAAACCAATTCCAGGATCACCCTTTTCAGAATTTATATTGTTCTTTTTGTTTTTGAAATATAGAATACCA
>NCKV01000386.1:0-18763 GCA_003675905.2 Leptotrombidium deliense
GGTAATGTTTACACAATTTTCAAATTTGCTATCCATTGAGACAATCAAATGGCATTTAATGAATTAATTCTATTTATTTTATGACAACAATTTTATTTGTAATCCACACCAGTTACGGAACCATAATCATGTTGATTGATTTTTCTACACATTGAAATTAAATTCATTATTACATAACTACACTTTTAGACACTAAGAGAAGAACCACTGAATTCTATATCTGGTGTTAAAAAATATTATGAGGAACATATTATTTTATTGATGACTTTTTAATTGTAGCACCACAAAAGTGACATCTGAAAAACCGGTCGAAAAAATGACCAAAGTCACCTTGCTTAAATTACAGTAATACATGTGTGCAGGAAGACCTCTCTATTTTGGCGCGTCAATTGGTTATACTTGACTATTAAAATCGTGCTGTTTCAACTATACACGTGTGTTAACACGATTAGTTCGTAGCAAACAGTGTCTCACATACGCAGGTTTTGCTATAGTTTGTAAATAATAATTAAAATTACTTGTGTTGCGTAAAATATTATACAATGACACGAAACAAAGTTTGGTAGTATTAACAAGTCAATCATTGATGTAAACAAAAAATGTATTAAAGAAACAATTATGATTTCAGGGAAGACTGGAGAATTCAGCACATCGGTGCTCCAAGAGAACTGATCACTGAGAAGTACCGACAGCTCGGACCTCCAACGTGAGTGACATCGATACTCTTTTCAAGTGACAATTTATTTTCAAACAACGCTCACAGCTTTCACGAGATGTCAGTGTTAATTCTGTTCTCAAGTTTGGTTCTATTGTGGATGTTTCGAGACCCTCACTTCTTTAAAGGGTGGATGCATTTTTTCGATGAAATGTAAGTCTTTTGAAATTTTGTTGAAAAGCATACAATTTCAAAAAGCAGTCGTTTTTCATTATTCGACTGAAAGCAAAATTTGTAAAATGGAGCACAGTTTCCTTCTCTGTCCCCACAAAAAACTGTTTCTTTTTTGTTGTCACAAAGAATTGAGAAAAGGCAGTGAATACGGAGATTGTTGTTTAGAAAACCGAAAGACGCGACCGCAGCAATATTCATCGTAATACTGTTGTTCGTAATACCGTCGCAACCGCGCGGTTTGCAGCCTCGAGTAGGTCTGTTGGACTGGAACTGCGTGCAACGCAAACTTCCGTGGGGAATTGTGTTGCTGAGAGGAGGTGGATTTTCGATGGCACTGGCAGTCACTGTAAGATTTAATCTTCTCTTTTCACTCTTCGTAAACAAAACTTTTTTAAAGCCATTTTTCTTAAAAACAAGCTTTCAATGAAAACTAAAATTATTTATTCATTCTTTGAACGGTTCTCGTCTGCGAATCAAATTTGATTGACACTCGCATCAATTATGATTTGCATTCACAATGAATGGACACTGAATACGATGAATACGCGATTCGCAACAGACTTCTGGTCTTTCTGAATTAATAGGAACACAACTGTCGCATTTAAGCTTCATTTCACTGTTTGGAATTATTATTGTGTTCTCAGTATTGACAGCGGTGTGCACAGAATTCGCGAGTAATTCTGCAACGGCAACTGTTCTATTGCCTATAGCAGCACAATTGGTAAGTTGTGTATACTCTTCGCCGCTTTTATCGGTGACAGAGAAATGAAAGCGTTTACTTTGTCTAAAAGCAATTCAGTTAATTGTCGATAATTGCATATTTATTGCCATACTTATTCTTCGCAGGCTTCACATCTTCAAGTGAATCTATTGCTGCTACTGATACCGATAACTCTGTGTTCGTCGTTCGCATTCGTTTTACCGGTCGGAACGCCAGCGAATGCATTGGTATTCGAGCACGCAAAGCTAAAAGCTACTGATATGGTTAGTGCTTTTAAAAATGGTCATCACCACTTCACTGGTCACTCTGTTTACTTCTTCTAATCTACTCGTTTACTTTCTCACAGATTATTCCTGGTTTAATCACCAAATTAATCTGCGTAGTCGTAATGCTACTCAATCTGTACACGTTTGGTTCTTACTTGTTCGATTTGCATTCCAGCCCAAACATTTGACTAAACATGCAAATGTTTTAAAACAAACTGTTTGTTAAAACAACTCACTTTTCTTATAATATGACACTTTCAATGAAAGAAAATAATTTCAGTTTCGATTACTTGATAACTCAGTATTTTTCATTTCAATTTTTTCCCTAATTTCACTACGTACATGTTATTCACGCGTCGACAAATGTGACGTTATTTTTTAGCAATACAGGTCTTCTTTGAAGGAAGGAGATCTGCATCTTTGAAGGAATAAGCAATACTCATCGGGTCGAAAATAGCGTCGTCTGGTTATGATTGTTTGGTTAATTGCTTTATAACTTAATTTAAGGACGTAAATTTCTTTAATTTGATTCTGTTTCATTAATATTAGTTTACCAAAAATGAACACTTTGATACTTATTATATGTTGTAATTGAATATTTGTCTCTGTTGCCGTTCAATGTTGGTTTGACTTTAACTTTGCGAGTAACCCAACTTTTAATTTTCCGAGAACTCTAAAATATCACTCTAATGAATACGAAGTTCAATACTTATGCGATGAAGTAACTAATGTGGGCATTTGTCACTTGCTGCACTAGAATTACAAACTCAATAATTCAAAGAAAATAATCGACTGCTATTTGCCTTGTGACATTTTATAATCACTTCATTGGTACAAAATTATTCGTGGATTGTCTTCTCTTTTGTTTGTTTCGTAACCTCTTGTTTCAGTTGCTACTTATTTGGCCTGATTAACGGACATGTGTTAAGTAAAGAATCCTCTGCTTCGACTTTTTTCCGAATAAGTTTTCGTTTTATGCCGCGGTAAATCAAATCCTTCTCTTCTTACTTTGCGAGGTTTGAGTTTGATCTCATCGAACTCTCGAACTCTTACTTCCAAATGAGTAACATGTGTTGCGTTTAGTTTGTCCTCAAAAAGGAAAGATGAGTAGTTTAAAGTGAGATGTAAACGTAAGTTAAACTTTGCTTTTTAATGATGGCCTCAGCGAGCAATTGTATTATTTTGAATCTGTACAAAATGTACAGTTAGCGTTTTTTGTTGTTCGCAAACACAAAGTGGTTGTTTGCAATTAAATTCCTAGACTTGTTATTTCTGTTGAACATTTGCGATATTAAATTAATAATTTTCGGCAAACAATTGTTGTGTGAAACACAATTTGAATGCATTACAATAATTGCAAAAATTCGTTATTCGCAAACATTTGGACGTTGTTTTAAAAAAGTTTTCACAATTATTTTGCTCTCAAAATATTGAAATTTAATATTCGCTTTTGAAATGTAATAATAATGTCAGTGAAGTGAAAATATTCCTTTTGCGACCGTTATGTGAAACATGCCTTCTATTGTTTCAGTAGACCGATGGATTTTTGTTGTCGCAAAAATTTATATTTAATTTTAAAAACACCAAAATCGATGAAAAATGAAAGCTGAAAGAAGAAGTTTTGCTGCTTCGCGACCACTCAAATTTCCATTAAAAATATTTCTCGTAATTTAATATTTGTGCCGAAAATTGTTTTTCTTTGTGAACCGAAAAGTAATTGCATTGCGATTAAACGCATCGTCTCATCTTCAAACAATTACATTCGATGCAATTGTTGGTTAATTATGTTTAATGAAACTAACAAAACTTTGGAGTGTATATAGCATGATACAAGTGTGGTCTGTTATTAATTTTGATGACTGTTCAAATGTAGTTGCTTATTGTTGTTGGTGAGCGTTGCTGTTTTTGGTGATAAAAAAGCTGAGCTCAAATTGAATGCGTTTTGGATGCACAACTGTTGAACTGTTGAACCATGAATTAAATTCGAACAGAAAATCGAATTGGTGAACATGATGGCGTACGAATGTGCAGCCAGCAGTTTATTAATGCAATGTTGCATCCATTGTTGGCTATCGCTGCAATTGTGTCGACGAACCGACATTTCTTTCTGCGAACGCAGCAAAAGGAATTGAAATCGATGTCACTTTTTACACATTTTCTGTTTCAACAAAAGTTAACTTTCGCTGCTTTTTTAAAACGATCAACGAATAGAGTAACGTTACTGTTTTGTCTACTTTTCACTCATCATGTGTTTTACTTCACAATAAAGTTGAATGTGTGTGTGAACAGTTGGTGAAAAGCGCAGTGTCCGCAAGTCTTGCGAATGTGTGATGTATTCGATTATCATTGAACTGCAAAACGAGTGACGAGAGATCAGGGATTCGGCGACAGAACAAAAATGTTCTATTCGTCACATTTCAGTTTGCATCGTTGAATATTGGTAGTTAAAATTTTGCAATTCCAATTGAGTTTGCTGACAGCACACATTGGATAAAAAATTAGCACTGCGATTGTATTGCAAATTTATTGAAAGCACAGTGTTCAACACAAAAGTGCTCTCTTAAACAACTGTGTGCAAACGAAAACACAATTTTGTCCAATACTGTTCACAATCATTGGCAGAATATAACGTTCAATATTTCCAGGCAATGTTATTGAGCTGCTGATAATATTAAGAACATTATTTTGGCGACGATTGCACGTGGACAATGAAGTACGTAAAATCCGTTCGAAGCGGTGTATTCAGCATTTGAATACGATTTAATTTCGAATCGTTTTTTGTGCTTTCAAATAAAATTGTGCTTCGAAATCGTAAATGCAAACGCGCACAATGAACATGGTACAATTGTGAATGCACTTACATTCATGTGGAAGGGTCCGTAAATCGGATCACGGAATATACAAAAAATATAATTCCTTTTGTGTTGATGCATCTTTATTTATGAATTTGTATTGTTGTGAAAATGTTTTCTTCATTAATACGTACACACAACAATTCACTCGCATTGAGAAGATTGCATGCTTACAAATACATGTGATGTACGTTACTTACGCGTAATGTACGTGTAACAATCAACCATTTTGCATTCACGTCTCTTGCATACACATTAATCATTCGATTTCATTTTGTTTGCTTGCTTGCAGTGTGTATTCACCTTTTTCTCAATATAATGTTTACATTCGCTGCATTCGATCAATATGCACTGCTTTCTGCACACTTTTCCAAATGCGTTGAATTTTGAAACTTTTTAAATTAAACTAATTATGAAGTTTACAGCGTTCATTGCAAGATTATAATTTATTCTCCTCTTCTCTGCTTTTTTCATTGATGAAAATTTGTTTAATGCGACGTGAAGTCAATTATGGTGACATTCGATGCGTAAATCATGGCGTAATCGAAGATTAAAATCACAATCGCTGTTGTCTCCATCTTTCTGTCATGTTGATGTTGTAAATTAGATGAAAGAGATGAGAAACTTTGTTTGCAGAGACAACTTTTGTTTCTTTCTTTATTATTCATAAAGCAACGCAAAAGTAGTAAATAAATAATAATAAATTGAGCCCATTGAAGCTTTGATTAATGAGACTCTTTCGCAGTTTTATTTTAGCATCAGAACAATTTTGTTGCACAATTTTATTTGTCTTTCAAAATTGCGGTCATTATACATAAAAGGCAATATTTTTGTTTTCTCAATAAAAATGCTTTCAGCAGACAATGAACGCGACTCTTGATTTGTTTGCAAAAGTTTATAATTGTTTTCGAAAATATTTGAAAAACATAAATGCAGACATAATGATAGAATGTTGCCGACAATGTCGCACAATGTCTGAGTAATTTGTGCACAGAAACTCTTTTTGATTAATATTTAATTTAGAGTTTGAAACATTAGGACGAATTATTTCTTGTTTATTGCGTTTTAATGCTTAGAAATTAATTGAAAAGTGAATTATTAACAAGCATGCGAAAGATTTATAGAATATTTGATATTCACTATAGTAAATCGCAATAAATTTTGCAGCATCGGCTTAATTCCTGGTGCAGTTTGCTTCTTTACCTGATTTATCTTCTGATTTCGAGTCGTTTTTTATCGACTTTGAACTTAATTTTTAATCACAGCGCGATTCGTTTTAGCATGATGCCGATTCACTTTCGTCGATTGAAACATGAATTATAAATTAGAAATTTAATTTTGCTTAACTAGTTTACAAACAGGCAACGCTTTGTGAAACAATTTTTTGCTCGCTTCTAAAATTACTTTATTAAAGCTGTGCTTGCATTCAAATGCAACTTGCAAAAATTCGGCACTTTTTAACGTTGTGAATTATTTATAAACACAAAAATCGTTCGGAATTAATTTTGTGAGAATTTAATTTCTTTTTGTGCCATCCTTTCGCCGTACGATGTAATCATATTGAAATTATAATGAATATTCAACCCTTTATTAACGCCAATCAAAAGTTAAATACAGGTTTGTTGTTATTCAACAATAACAAGCAGACACTTTAATTTAAGTGATTAAAAATGTGTTTTGAAATTTAAATAAAGTCCATGTCACATTGTGACGATAAGGAAATTGAAACTCACTGCAGTTCAGAGTTCAAACACACAAACACAATCAATGTTGCATCATAATGAATACGAATTAAAAATTGAAAATAATTAACGATTATCTTTGTTTGCAATAAAAAGTTTTCTTTTTCGCTGTGCTTAAGCAAAACTAATAACATTTCGAATGCAATTCGATAGTGTGCACAATCATTAAAAGGTTAATTGAAGTGTAACACGCGAAGTGACTCGAAATGAAAGTTGTGTGTGTGTGTCTGTATCACAGCGAGCACACATACTAACATTAATTAATCGTTTAATTAATGAAACGACGTTTGAAATGTAATAAAAAACAGTCGAAGCACAACGATTACAACTTTTCAATTCAACGTATTGAGTTTCGTTTCTCGATTGATTTATATGAAGCACTTAAGTAAAAGGTGAACTGTGAACATTTGATTGTAACAAAATGGTTGCAAAAATGGTTGATGTAATAAAAATGTGGGCAAAGATTAAATGTGTTTTTCCCTTAAACGTCAAAAATGTGATTAAAGATGAACATGTTAGAGTTCATCAAAATTTTTTTTGCGAATGCAGTTTATGTCCCCCATTACTAGTAAACGGTTTTAATTCGATGTTTACAAAATTTTCTTTGCTATTTCATACACACACATTGAAAGCTCAGTTTCTGTGTGTGTTTTTTATTAAAATGTAATCGAATATGGTCATGATGATTTAAACTTAAATTGAATGCAATTCGTTGCTTGAGAAATTCTTAAAAATAATCGGAACGCGAAACTCTTGAGATGTTTTTTAAGTTGTGCGTTATTTATAGCGACTGTAGTTTTGCATTTTTGTTTGTGATTGTAACGATGCGATTTTAAGTAATAAGCTGAAGGAACGTTTTTCTCGCTGCTTTTACTGTCATACTGAGAAGAAAAATGTTTTCACTATTTTTTATTCATTAATAATTTTGCTGAAAACAAGAAACTTCCGTGTTTTTATTTTCTTCATTCGTTATTTATTTTTAAAAATAACAAATTAAGTGAAGTAAGTTACTAAATAACCAGAAACATGTAAATACTTTTTGCGAAAATGAATTCGGTCCAAATATTTTCGCGATGAATATTTTGGATAAAGTTTCGTTGCCTTCATTTGACGTTAATTAACAACGTTAAGTAACATGATCGAAGATGAAATATTTTTACAATAGAAAAATGTAAAAAATATGTAAATTTGTGTTCTCTAGACGTGATGAATTGACCGACATGATAGTGAATAATGAGCATTGAGAATTTTTCTTCCCCTTTGCGGTTCTCTCTCTGCATGTCATTTGCATATTTTTACGCGTTTTTTCTGTGCTTAAGAAATTGTGAATTACTCAATGCTTCAATGAGATCATTTGCATCATCACATTTTGTTTTTTGAGATGAGACTGGCAGTGGACGTCAGCGGAAAAATGGTACCCAAATTTAGTTATAGAACAAAGAAGCCGTTCGCAAATTTCAATATTCAGCTTGATCCATTTTTTATAACACTTGAATCGATGTGCATATAAAGATTTGACTTGCAAATTCGAGGTTGCAGTCGAATATACTATTTACTCGCAATTTCGCATTTGTGCTCTTTTCTTTATTAAATTTAAAAGAATTTTGCAGTCGTACACACTTTTTTTAAAACGTCCAATAGCATGTTGGTAGTGCGGTCCTCTTTCACTCTCGTTTCGTATTCATACGAATAATTTTATTGTTCTTTGCTTGCAACACAATGTATTTGCTTCTTTCTTCTTCTTCGTTGACTGCGCATAAATATTAATATTTAATTTTTTGTTGCATTTCAACTATGAATGACAAGTGTACATGCTATTTTCTTTTTCACTTCTTACTTATTCTTTACTCAAGGTATTTGATTGTAACTCGCAAGTTCAGTACAAAATTTGAATGTATCGAAGTTGGGCACACTGCATTTGTTCATGTATTATTTATTAATACCAGAAAATGTTTTTGCTTACATTTATTCATGGTGAACAATCGCTGACTTTTGCTTATTTACTTTGCATAACATAAATTGAAATTAATCTTCATCTTTGACAAGCGTCTTGTTATTTATTAGCGAACATTTTGAATATTTCACAATTATTTTCATTTTAATAATGTAAAAATATTTGAAATTCACGTTGCTTCTCAATTAATTTGCATTATTTTCTCGATTGATTAAAACGACGAATTTTAATCAGCGGCGAAAAAATATCGGAATAATAAAATGCAAAAACAATTTGCTGAACAGTGGGAAAAAGCAAATTTGTTGCATACACTTAACGAACTAGTGAGATCGACATCCCGAGGCGTTTTATCTGTTTCTTATATTATTTTTGCCGAAAAGAATGAGATTCAAAGTTTGTTGTAAAAACATAAATTTTCGCAAAATTGTTGTATTTTATTGTCTTTTATGTAAAAAACGCAAAATGTGGAATTTTTTATAATTTGAAAAAGATTACCCGAAGAGAAATAGTTACTGTGACGAACACGATGAGTGATGTTTAGAATTGTCGCCTGCGAGATTTTTATAATTAAAGTACTGTTGTTGCAGTTGTTATTACACAGGAAGAAGTAATGTTTAAGAATTCGGGATAAGCTTGTCATCATAATTGAAAGATGCGTTTACTAACAGTAATAGTTGAGAAAAGTAGATGACACGTACGCGACTTCGAATGCAAATGTATCATGATGCTCTATTTGAGAATGTGAAAAATGCGAAGTATGTTTCACGAAATCGCGTAATAAACGAGGCAATTGTATTTAATTTGGTCATCGAATGGAGGAGGACGCAAATGAAAGTTAGCTATTTACGAGCACCTAAGTTACATAGTTACGACGAGTTACATAACACATAACGACACATTTGAACGCGTAACACCATTAAATATGTTCTCTCAGCTTGTGTACTGCGATCCGCTTTTCCTCTTAGCACTGTTTGCCTTCTTTCGTCGTCACTAATATTTAGCATTGGTCATCAACGGTCATCAACGAGCACTGCTTAACATTGCGCTATGTGTTGCATCTGTTTCTGATGTCTTCCTGTTGTTATACACATCCGAACTGTGAAACGAAAATGAATCCTCGAGTTGAGCGTGAACCTTGTTTTGCTGCGAACAATTTCTGTGTCATTTTTTCATCCTGTGCAACATTCGTTGTTATAATGTCGATTCGCTCGTTAAGCTTGCTGCACTATTTTTTGCTCGAAAACTTTCGTTTGACCACAAAGATTGCGTTCAAATAATAGAAGTGTACAACTGTACAAGATGTACTTGTTATACGTACAATTTACTTGTTTTTTCGAGTGTGTTGTAATGGCAACCGAAGTTAGACCGAATTCACTTGCTTTTCTCCATAGGCTTTAAGCAGTAAAACTGCACTCAAGCCGCGTTTGCAATTGTGTGCACTTTTTTATTGCTCACTTTCCGTTTTGAAGTCATAGCAACGTTGAAATGAACATGTTGTCTACCTGTTGGCTTTCATTAAATTGTCCACTAAACATTCGCTTTCCTGAATGCAATGAAATTGAGTTCAATTCTTTGCACACTTTCGATCCATTGTTGTGTCTCTGTTATCTGTGTACTGTGTGAGCTCGCAAACAGTGAAATAGATGTACATGTTGATGTACGTGCGTATTTACTTTGCTTACAATTGATTGCATTTACTGTGACCAGCGACGTTAGATCGCCCGTCGCGTTTCGTTACCGCAGACACAAAAAATTATTAAATGTATATAATAATTCGTTTTGTATTGTGTGCACTGATGTTTTTTGGTGAAA
The DNA here is from genome assembly GCA_003675905.2 of Leptotrombidium deliense. NCBI lineage: Eukaryota > Metazoa > Arthropoda > Arachnida > Trombidiformes > Trombiculidae > Leptotrombidium > Leptotrombidium deliense. The sequence continues at coordinate 10,237 of NCKV01000386.1, forward strand.
AGTGATCGATCATTATTTTTATGCATTCAAACTGTTGTGCAGTTCATAAAACCAGAGACACAAAAGATAACAGCAACGCACTCATTGACGTTCTCTGTGTACTTATTGTGCCCGGTTCATAATTTTCGCCGGTCTTTTCATTTCATTATTTGCCGTGCGTCGATGTATCCTAAAGAAATTATGTTTTTTAAATTAAGTGAACAATTTAACCGAATACAATTGCGAACATTGAATAATGGACCACGTTCTGCGTTCCATATTCTCTCTTCCCTTCATTTCAAGTTATGAATTCACATTCAAAGTTGATCACTTTTTGAGCAACATTTACGCTAATTATTATCGAACGAAATCTGATTGACTTTATTTTTAGCACATTCCATGTCAGAACGTATTTGTTGTCGAGAATAATAGATGCGTTTCGAACATTCTAATTTGAAATCAAAATTTTTACACCGCCAAGATCACTTTTAGTAAAAAGCAAAATTAGGTAATCAATCATTTAATGGCCGATGAGATGTACAGCGTTGGATACAAGTTTTGTTTAAAGTTTTCATTTTAATTGTGATTCATGTTGCTCAAGTTTTTATGTTTGTTTTGTATTCTTAAATATTTCGCTGTTTGATGCAAACATTTTTGAACGATAATTTTGATTACACACTCTTACCACAGTAACATGGTACATTTTGGAAATTTGAACCAAACAGAATGTGAACTTGAGTTTTGGTCAACACCAAATATCTTTTAACGTTGTTCTATCGCAAAAAAATTCGATAGGAATGAACTTTACTCTTCGCTTTATTCAAATTGAATTTTTTTAATAAACCCCCCATTTTGAGTAAATTAAGTTTATGAATGATTATCCAGCATGTATTGCATTTGAATACGAAATGATTGATTTCGGAAATGATACAATGAGCAGAATGTTTGAAAATATACTTTTTTATAAAGCAGATATTTGAGTGCAAAGTTTGAGTAATTTTAATGAAGTGATGCTGAGAGGCAATGTAAACGTGAAATCAGTTTGGAAAATGAGAGAAAATTAAAAAATGTAACGTCAAGAAGTAATATCTCACCGATTTAAGGGGAAATGCATTAAAAGTTGGTTCGCAGTTTGAGTCTGCTTATTATTTGACGCAACTCTCAACTCTCACTGTTTTCAATGTGAAAAATTCTTTGAGCGACTTTTTCATTAAATCAGAACTGTGAACTTTTATTATTTGAAATCGCTTTTCATTCCTTTTTTTAGTTCTATCACACATTCGGCAAAAACTCAATAAATAAAATTGCACACGCACCGCATTGCGCACAGTTTGCGGTTAATTGCGGATTGAGATTTTTATAGAATCGTTGGACACACTGTGTGATAGCATGTGCACTATTTCGGTGTTATGTGAATTTTGTGATGTGTGTGTTTCATCGATCGATTTACAGTGATTAAGTTCACTGATTTTGATTAAAGCTGATTACACTGCGATTAAGAAATAAAGTGACAACAATGATTACTTATTCGGTTCTTTATTGTCAATGATTTCTTGTAATGCTAACATAAGTAACGCGAGCAACAACAACTTGATTTGAAATTGCCTCAGCGAACTCAAAACGTTGAACGAATACGTAACTTTTGTCGAATCGATTCAACGATAACTGTTCCATGATCATATTTGCGAATACTTCTATTTTACCACATGATGTAATTATTGCAACTAGTACAATGAACTTAAAAATCATGGCAATTGTTTTCTTCTGTGAAGGTATAGTAAACAAAATTTACAATTGCAAGCAATAAACCAACATACACAACATTTGTAGATTGCAAGTTCACATTGATGTCGATAATTTCTCCGCACATTGAAAGTACACTTTTTCGATCCGCATTTTTGTCAGTGCCTTTATGCCACCTTGCTTCAAGTGCTTTATATTGTTACATTCATCTGTTTTTGATAAAAATTCTTGCTTGTTTTGAACTTTGATGATATTGAATGTCATTTCATTTTTCAAGAAATCGAGTTTCGTGTTGAAACCAAAAAATAGAGCAACAAGAACACGCAAAATGTTTACAATAAAACCTTTTGACGTGTTCACTTTGTGCTATTCATTCAATTTTATCAATGATGCTGAAATATTATTTTGATGTCTTAATTCAGTATGATGAGACACAAAAATGAACTTGAAGCTTAATTCCTATTAATGTAGCTTAATAAGTAACTAGTACTTTACTTGAAAGTTTTACAACTCTCTGCCATTTTCAATACTCTTAGAAGGGATGAAAATGTAGTCGACTTCTTTACCTGTATACGAACATGTAAGTAATTCGTGCTAATCTTATGTTCATTTCGATGAGAACATTCTTAAAGAGAGATAAGAAGTTTTTTGCACTTCATTTTGTTGTATTGCAAGAAATTCCTTTATTTCCGTTCATTTAATGCTTCTGCTTTTTTTAAAGCACACTGATTAAAATTTAAAATTCCTTTCAATGTCGATTAATTAAAAGAAAGCAGTGCAAATGTTTTTACTGAAATTGGTTTGTTTATGAATGCAACAAAAAAATTATACAAAAAGTGAAAAGTAATTAAAAAACGTTGAGCATTAAATTTACTTGTGAATAGATGTAATTTGCTGCTTTTTTGCCTGAATTTCGTGATTTCCTCTCTTAAACTATTTTTGTGTGAAGTTAAGAAATGCAATAAATTAAATGGGCGACGAATGAAAGTAAATTCTAAGAATCGTTATGCTCCATTAGAAGAGAGAAAAGCGAGAAAAAATTTGGTTTCAAGTGAAACGATTTTTGCTGCAAACGATTGTCATTGTCCATTTTGATGCATTACATATTAATAGGGGAATTGTAATCACATAATGAATGTGCGTTTGATTGAAAAACATGAATATTAATACAAGTATGAATATGAATTGAGTGTTCCTTTATTTGTGTGTGATTGCATTTTTGACTTTAAAACAGGTGTGAATTAACAGGTATACAGGTATATAATTTCAACGCAGTCATTTAGATTCTCTCTCTTTCTTACATTCAAAAGATGCAATGCAACAAACACGCGACATATAGGATTGGTTTTTGAAAGGCATACTTATACAAAAGGTAGACTGCATAATGTATCTGTACGTGTACATGTACATGTATATTTGTGTGTATATGTATCTGTATTCTTTATTCCTCATTCTATACATGACAGATGTTCGCACGCTTCTTTCTCCTGCGACTAATTATCATTCGCCGTTTTACGTTTCGTGAAAATAATTTTTTAACGCTTTGCAAATTGGGCCTTTTATATGTTAGTCTCTCTCCTCTTCTCCCAAATGTTGCATTTTGGTTACAGTTCAGTGTATGTATGTATATATATGTATGTGTGTGTGTGTGTGTGTGTCCTTAAAAAGTGCCATTTTTACGATTGCCTTTACTGGCAATAAAAAATGTTTTAATTTCGCTTGTAACCGTCAAGTTGACGTGTTTAATTCATCTGGTTAGTGACAAAGTTGCGTTGCTGTTAACTTAGTTGAGTATTCAAAGAACAGAGAGTTACTTAAAAAGAGTCATTAATCTGTTAACGAGGCTCTAATCTAGTCAATAATTAATTTTAATTCGAAACGAGTCGACTTTTGGGAAACTTCTTGAACAATATTTTAGGCGAAAAAATTTGATCTCACATTTTTAAATACTGTGCAACTGAGTGTTGCACTGCTCGTAACGACATTTCGTCGCTTTTCGCTGCATGATATGCTTCCACGAAATCTCCTCTTCGCTCGCTAAAAAATTTGACACTTTTTCTTCCTAATCGTTGCCTGCGTTTTCTTGAAAGTAGTGATCGTTAATTATTGTTGCAATCTTAAGATAAGCGCTTTTAAATACTTTAAATGCTGTCAGCGTTCGTTGTTTGCAATCTCTTGTTTCATTCTACGAAAAGAACACTTCTCAAATAAGTAATCATATCTTATGTAGTCAAGTGCGGTACAATATCGGACAAATGTTTGCAAAATGTGAACAAAGAAATGAAAAAGCGCACACTTGCATCTATTAAACATGTTAAAACAAAATTCCTTTCAACGTGACATGATGGGAATTGAATTTAGTTAAGCAACATTAAACTGATATAAATTCAACCTTATATCATGAAATGCGGAAAAATCTCACACTGTTGCGAGCAAAAAGTGAAGTCATATTGATAGCGAAGTTATTGAGTTCGTTGTGATTGCATTCAATTTTAAAAAAGCATAAAAATAAAAATGAAACGAAACTATTGAACTTTCAAATTGTGGAAAGTTGCGTATTTCAACGGTTATTCAACGACGCCTTTTTAATTCATTTCTTAATTTCATTCAATGGTAACAATGCTGACATTGCTCGTCTTCTGCTTTGGATAATGGATGCGAATTACACATTCGTATCTACTTTGTGCGATCGCTGCCATTGTTCTGAACTGTTGAAGGTGCCATTCGGCGGACAATCGAACACTCGACGCGCTATTGTTGCGACCGTCGGTCTCCTCTTTAAATCGTCCTAAAAACGTACTGAATTTACAAGTCTCGTGTAATTCGCGAACATTATAAATGTATTTCTCACATATTTTTGCCTTAAACAGCGCTCATTTACACGACAATAGCCACTAAACTCGACTGCATTCAATTCAATTGACCGTTGTTTGCGTCACGTTCTTCGCGGACCCTGAAAAACGGTCTCAAAAAATTGTGTATTCACTCTTCACTCATGAATTTCGCATACAGCGTGGTGACCTCAACCAGTCTTTATGCATGATTTCCGGTAATTTTGAACATTTTTTATTCAATTCGTAAAGGCGACATGGCATGTACGTTGGCAGCAAATAATTGATCACACCAACTTTTACACGCAATTCGACATCGGAAACTTTTGAAGTACAGCTTTGGAATAGTATTGGTCGCACTTGTGACATTTTTACTTGACGCAAAAACTGGTATCGTGCTGAGTTTATAAACCAATTTTGCTTCCAAAATTGTACATTACATCTACGGTCTATGAGCCTTTTTTAAACACAGATGTAACTGTTACTCATTGAAAAGTACACATACAGTGTTGGACGTAATAATATGCTAATCTGTTCTCATTTCAATTGGAGAAGAGAAGCAGATGTGCGATTATTTTGTCCACCACGATATTACTCATTATTGTAATATGTAGATGTAGACTTAAAAAGCCTCGCTGTATGCAAATTTGTGATCACTGTAAACTTTGTCTGTCTGCGTTTACAGCTTTGAGGTGAAATTTACTGCTCCGCTTTGCTTAAACATTTGCTGTCGAACCACCAATAATTATTTGATCCAAAGTACCTTGTTAAAGCGTGCTCTTCGTTCCTTTTTCACTAAAAATTTGAACAGTTTGTTTAATAGACTGTAATTATCAGTCTTAAAATTATAGACTTTCAAAATTTGTGGTTTGTTTATTTACGCCATTTTCTCTCCTCTTTAGTGATTGTTAATTACAACAAATTTATTCAACACTTGACTAACGTGTTTGACATTTTGACTTCGTGTAGTATAATATATTCACTTATTTAATGTGAATAATATTAACAAAAAATATTCATATACACGGTTGTCTCGAAGTGACAACGTCTCTGTTTAAGTGACAAACGAAATAATCTCTTTCTATTAAACAATGTTAAAACGTGAAGAGTTCAATATCTTAAATGAATTTTATTTTTAAAACGTGAGACTTGAAAGTGATGAAAATAAACGTATGAGTAGGTGAACGAAAGTGCGTAGGAGAAACTTATGAATTATGATTTATCATATTTTCAATATTTTGCACGCATCTTCTCTGATTTCAAATTAAGTTCAAAAAATATTAATTTTATAAAGAGTTGTCCTCTTTGCAACAGCTGTCAACTTTATAATAAAACTTCTCCCATTTTGCGAGCTTAATTAATTTTCATATTTGGGACACAATAAGTTTATGCCCCAAATGTTATCCCCTTTGCTGACTTTGTGTGCATTGACTTGTTTACTTATCTTCAATCTAATCTCTAAGAAAACAGAAGTGACTGTCCGTTTCTTAAAATCGATATTTTCATTTTCCTTGTTATTCACGCACTTAATAAATAAGATCAAAAAAGATAAATATATGCCTCCATGAAACATGTCACCATAATAATATTTTCGTTGCGGCATTACGTCGCATACTTGTAATGTTGGAAATGTTTACTTACTGCGACTTATGAAAGAGTTTTGGGTTTAAGGCTATTTTAGAACTGGACAAATGTTGTAAACAATGGTGACGTTGTTTTGCGAGTATTTGTACGTTACCTTCGAGAATGAACATGATTTCAAAATGCGTTCACTTTCGCCAGAGGTGCTTTTTGAAAGAGCGAAAAAGGGGTCAAAGAGGTGTTCTAAGAATACAACGAAAAAGAAAAGTCCGCGTAAGCGATGACCGCTTCGCGTTTGAAAAGTTGCGAAGAAGCGATACTTGTTTGCTTTGCAAACAAATGCTTTTCGTTTGCAGTCGAATGCGATATTCAAATATTTATATTATAAAATGGTACAAAAATATTTTCGTGACTGCGAAATGCAAATAAAGAATGACAGGCGACTCTGACCATGTTTAATTAAATACAGTGTGTCACAATAATTTTATCAATTTGTTAACTGAAAACCTTGAGTGTTTTTTGTGATTGCTTTTTGTTGTCAACAAGGATTATCAGAAAAAAATAATTATTTCTTAGTTAATGATAATCTTGAAACACTTTTCATTTTAACTTTAATTTAGTTTTCATAATTGCATCGTAATTACTGAACTCGTGAGTTGAACTACTGAACATGTATTACAATGTTTCACAAACATTAGAGACTAAATTTGAATTGCTAAAAGTGTTAAAAGTGAAACGGATTAAAGTGGTAATTTTGTGCAATGTTGTACACGAGCAAAATATAGTATTGTAGATGTTGTGCAGCTTTTGAATAGTGTAATGCATCGCATTCGCTGCTGATGCACGATTATTACGAATCCATAAACTTTTGAAAGTCGCCTAAAGCCATGAATGCATTTTTGAAAAGCTAGACGAACTTAGCACTAAAATACATATACACATACTATAATATATTTCACTTATTTCTAAATAGAAAAGCATACACACCAAAAAGTTTACGCAGCAATGTTCGCACAAATATTATTCTGATGCTTTTAAAAACGCAAAACGTGCGAAAATCTTGTAAAATTTTGTGACAAATTAAACTTTAATGCATTATACAAAAAACAAACAAGAATTATACTTGATGCAAATATCTCGAGTATCAATTTTAAATTCAAGTAGAAAGTTATAAATTTTTGCATAAAAAAGAAAGGCTGTAAATTAAGCTAATAAAATTGTCATTTTGATTTGTTAGATTGTGGATAATTTTAGCCGAATTATATATTCACAGTTGAAGACGTTGATGGCGCCTCAAGTAAAAAAGTGTTTAAAAAAGATCGTTGAATAAGAAATTAATTGAAATGAGAATGTTTTTGAACGCGAGAAATCGTTTAATTATTAATTATCAATTGTCTCCTGCAGTGAAAACACAACTTTTTAACACACAAGAGAAACATTTCGCAAAATGTATTTTAATTAACGAATTGTGTTGTGCACAGCGAAGTCATTATGATACAGTACATTGTGCCTGTTTTCTTAACACATATTTGCCCCGAAGTGCAGTTGAAAGGCTGAACATGTACATTGACGCTGAGTGTATGAAATATGCAGTGCATAATAGTGTTCACTTGTTTTTAGTTGCTGTTAAAGACAAGCTAAGTTTGTGCTTCAATGTGAGCGCAGTACAGTACACAACTGTATACTGTACACTGTATGCTGCTGTACACTGTATGCTGCTGTACACAGTGATCGTTAGTTAGGCAATACTTAGCCGTTTGTTGAACACGTTGTTTTGCTGCTGCTGTTGCTGCTAAAGTAGAGTGAAGTGTGTGCAACATTTTTTGCGTACACCGAAATTAATCGATCGTTCGGTAAAGTATATGTATAACGAAGTAAAGGAAAGCGCACAAAGATTGTATAACTGATTGCAATTACGTTATTCACTGTGTTTCTTCAACTTGTTCGCTTCTTCTCTTTTTCTCTTCTTCTACTGTTGAACGGCTCGATCGTTTATTTTTCTCTGCTTTTCATGCTTTTTTAAAGTAGAAAAATTACTAAATTATAAATCCTGCTGTTTTCCGAAGAAAAACGTTCGCTTTTCATTAAAAAACATTTCTCCTGTTAGCGAGCAACGCTTCTATCGAATGTTGCAATATTTTTTTCATTGCTATTTTTTGTGTATGTTTAACTGGAATAAACAATAATATATTTGAAGACATATTAGCCTTTCAAAATTTAAGAATATTTCTTGTTTGCCTTTTGTTGGCGAATAATTTATTTTGGTTGCGAAGAGATGTATTCGGCGGCGAATAGTAAGCAGTCAGTCAGTGTTCGCTATGTACATGCAATTCATTACACTTGTGTCTGACACATTCTTTGATTGTCCTTATTTTTTAGAGGCTCGATAATGT
>NCKV01000387.1:0-18731 GCA_003675905.2 Leptotrombidium deliense
GGATCGATGATTGGAACTAAAGTCACTGCCAAATTATAGCCAGCAAAAAAAAAAAAAAAAAAAAAAACGTAGAAAGGTGATTATATTTTAAGGGTCACTCATTCACATTAACAAACAACCATTAAACCTGCTTATTAATACACGCTTATGCAACTTAAACTTTTCACTGATTTTGTTCTCATCAGTTGTACACGTTAACGATTTTTTTCATTGTTTCACAAATAAACAGTGAATTATTGATGCAAAGATTGGTCCATAGAATCGTAATTAAGCGTAGCGAATGATTTGCAATAAAAAATAGAATTTAGACGCAATAATATCCTTGTTTATGCTTATAAATGAACGTCACAGAAGAAGTGAACTCGAATTTAAGAAGAGAACAGGTCACTGAATCGAAATACAATCTTTCGTCAAACATTTCTTGGCGACGGAAACGGAACGCAACTATTTTCTACATAGCGTATACATCGAGAAATGATTATTTATTTCAATTGAGTGTAATTTCTCGAGTAAGACTGTTTATATTTTTGCTTTTTATTACTTCAACTCAAACACAACTCATTGGAGAGGAAAAGATTTGAAAAGTACGTCTTTCTCCGTTCTCCGTAAACTTAAGTATTGCTCCCAATTGAAAACTGGTCTTTTTGCGATCTTCAACTAAAGTGATGAATAAAGTGATGCTCGACTTACAATCGTCTGTGCAAACAAAATTTGCATCGTGTGATTAGGAGTAAAATCGTGATTACTAATTGTTGTTTTAAAATTTCATAAACATTGTCTTTTGAAATTCCTTTCTTCGAATTCATGTTTTGACAACAAAAAACGAGGAAACTTTTTTATAATCTGTAAACTTCGTAACCTTATGTAAATATTTTAATAACGATTTTAGCTGCTCTTTTGGCGACAATCGCAGATCGCAAAAATGCATTTGTGAACGCATTTTAACGTACTTTTCATTGTTTTTCGCTGAACACACACATTAACTTATTTCGCAGATTTATTCGGCGAGACTTATCACCGTTCGGGCGGTACTTACTTGAGAGCTTATTTTTTATGTAACTTTCGCTGTGACGTAAAACAGGGTGGATGGCACCTGTGCCTATTTCAAAGCAGACTTCAGCGAAAGGTGCTTATTCGACAGGTTAAACCGTATTTGTTCGCCAATTTCGCGAAAAAAACACAAAAATTATGAATGCGAACAAAGAACGTGTTTTGGCCTAACAGGTATAACAGAGTCAACAGACAGCTACTTATTAGTAATCGAAATTAATAATTAGAATCAAAGCATGTCGAATACAAAGCAAACAGGCATATTGCACTGAAATTTTATTCAATATTCGGACAACATTCAACAAATAGTTGCAAATTACCTTTCACCAGTGAAAACGGTTCAGAAATTCGTTTCCCTCGTATCCAACGCACTTATTTCCAATTCACTATTTTTTTGCTCGATAAATACTGCAAACAAAGCTCCAAATGAGTAAACGCGGAGGTCCACCTTTTTCGTCTACTTACAACGAGGGTAATTAAGTTGAGCACGCTTGCTTTCAATTTGACAACAGCAAAATACCGACACACACTACAACGACCAACGTTCAAATGAAACTGAACTCACTGTGAATGCCGCTCGCAGCGCGACGCGCACTTCATTCGTTGTCGTGCTTCGCGGCTGCGCAATCAACGACAATCGTGGGCTCGGGTCAAGGTAGCCGCACCGGTCAAAGTTATTCAACCGTCATAAAGTGTTTTCAAGTTTCCATATTCATTTGTGTCACATTAACACCTGTACCTTACAACTTTCGTGTAATTGTGGTCATTATGCATGCGTAGTATGGAAGATTGAAATTTAGTTTTCTAGGATTTCAAATTGCGATGTCTCTTCGTTAATCACAACGCAAGCAAATTACGTAAGAGTAATGCAAGAATTTATCAATATTGCTTGCATTACATTCCTCACTTTGTTTTTAAAGTGAATAGAGACTACATTTATGTTGTCGGAAATATAGTAATATCTCAGGTTTCGCCAATGACTAAAAGTGAATGCATCTTTGCGGTGAAGTTTGAACGTTGTCACTTAAACAACTTGGAGTGCTGATGGAATTTAAAGTCTTTTTTGTCGCACACGTCAAGTACAGATCACACTTTAATTTAACACCTTTTTAAGTGTAAAGGTTTTTGAATTTCAATCAATCATCATTTTACGTCGATTTACTTGTAATCGACTTGTTTCACTATTTTTCTCGTCAAATGTCGCATCTTTATTTAATTTAAATCTGTTTTCGACACTTGTTTTGAAGCGCAACGATTGCGACGTGCAACGAAAAACGAATTCAGTAGAATTTAATTCATATTGACACTCGAATCTGGAATTAAAATTTGCTCTCAAAATTCAAAAATACGTTAGAGTCGCGAATATGGAAGAAGAGAGAAAAGCGATGCGAATTGGCGAACATCAGCATGCAATTGAATTAAATTTGAATTTATCGAGCGACAAACATTCATTCGCGACACAATGTTGTTAAACAAAGCGCTGAATTCATTAATAAAACATTGCCTGAGAAGCGGCAGTTAAATTAGTAAGTTACAAATTATTGCAAAACTCAGCAAAGTTCAATTATTCAGACGAACGAAGATTGAAGCGGATTGCGAACTCGCATCACTTTCATTCATTGCGTTCACTAATTACGTTCGCATTATATTTAATAATTGAACAGTTCAAATGAATGTCAGTCAGACAGAAGCTAATTGAATTTGAATCGAATTGAAACAATAGTATTTTAGTTAGACGATGTTAGTGTATATAATAAGGCATCAAAATAGAGTGACTGATCGATTCGAATGAACGTTATTCAATGTGAATTATGTTATTTCATATTTCCATTGATGATATTATGAAATATGAAATGAAATCAAGTGCAATTCTCGACTGACCATTCGATTCATACGAAATGCAAATACACAAAACTCAAATTTATTGTGCTTATCTTTAGCAATCAGTCACGGGGAGTCATTGCGATGACGATTAGATTTGCACTATAATTCTGGGTGAAAGTGTACATTGCTTTGCAATTGCCTTCTGTATTAATTTCACATTGCAATGCATCACTGTTGTTCGTTTGTTTCACATTCACTTCTTTATTTGTTATTCACGTTTTCGAGAATTAATACTTGGCAGTTTTTATTACACAATGTTTCGGTGATCGCTTTTTTGTCAATGGATCACTCATATTGAACGTATGAAATATGATTTATTCTTTTAAAAGGAAAAGCAAAGCTAAAAACTTTTTCAAGGCACACTTTATCCTTTAAAATATTACCGAGAAATTTATTTTTTCTCTCAGTGTTCCGTGTGTACTTTGTATTGAAACAAAATTTTAATCGCTCACAGATAAGTCTTTACATATTTTTAATAAATGGATTATGCGATGAAATATTTTCATCCGATTCTCAAATTCTGAGACGCATGCATTCATTCATTGTTCATTGATATGTAAATTCTTTGAATTCACTGGGAAATATGAACAAAAGTTATTTAATAAAAAACAAAATTTTTTAATTTTCTGCAAATGAAGATCAGTTTGACTGTTCATTCAAATTCTCCGTTTTTAATCTTTTCAATCAAAATTAATCACGAAGAGAGAGAGGAGAATATGTTTCGCGCGTTGCTCGTATTTTTCATTCAACTAATTAAATATTAATTAAAAGTGTGCAATTATTAATCGAGTAACAAAAGACGCAAAGTATCGAATAGGTGAATTATTTATGTTAATTAACAGAAGCGTGTAATTGAATATTAGCTTCCTGCGAAGAACAATGAGAAACGACGGTCAATATTAATTACACTTTTTGAATAATTAGCAATAATTCATAATTAGTATTTAATAGCAAATAATTTTTAATTAACTTTTATTCGCACGAAAAACATAACAAAACGTCAAACAAATCTTAATTTAATGTAGCGAAATCCGATTAACAGTAATAATAATGAAAACGTATTAAACTGAAAAAATTATGTTTTCGATGCTGATGCAATCACATGAATAGAAAAATGGATTAAGGATGTTGAAGATGCTGATTCGGACGTTGAAATGTAAAGGTTTCTCATCGCTGCAAAGCCGTACAAACATTGATGTCAAAAAGTGTAATTTAACATGAGCAAAATTTGAGATGCAAAAAGACGATTAGTGATGTGAACATACATATCTTGATATTGTATAATATAAAGAAAAATTTGCTCTTCGAATAAATGTTAGTGCACATAAATCTTTGGAGAAATGTTTTAGTCTCTCATCGCAGTCAGGATTGTAAATCATTTTTTCTCATCCTTTTAATGCAATTAAAATGCACTGAAAATACATTGTTATAAAACATATCACATTTGATTGCAACAATCATCGCTAATGAATTTCTTTATTGATACATACGCTGCTAATATTTTTACCCGCTGCACAAGACGTTCATTGAATTCTGATTTATTTACTATTTTGCTAATCAAAATGTATTCGTAGAGCAAAATTTCATTTTAAATTCTCAATGAATGTTTCATTACTGCGATTTTACTCTTTTTTAATGTGAAACGTTTCAATTCTTAGAAATAACGAGCAAATAGTAACATGATGTCTTAATTATGTTACTGACTTCTTTTAATGGTTTACACAAAAAATTCGCATCACTTTCATGTTTAATGTTCGTTGCGCCCTGAATTTAATCTATTCAAAAAATATGATGATGTTGAAAAAATGTTTAAATGCAAGCACTAGATATGAAAAGTGAAAATAAATGAATGTCGCACCATGATGTTTTCTCCTCACTTCCATCATAATCAATGTCTCCTTTTCATATATTCACTCATTTTCAATTCGTTGTTTGAAACAATGAATTTTGAGCCGAAAACACAATATAAATTCAAAGTGTTTTATTGAAATGTAAATGAAAGTGAAGAAGCAGAATGAACATGTAAAGTTAAGCAAAACATCAGCATGATACATAATGCAAAGGTGTGTTGAGAAATGCGTTCAACAAAGAAGTTTTTTCGTTTTCGTTACTTTCAATATAAATTATAAGGAAACAGCGAAATAATAATAATCATAATATTTTCATCAATCATGTCGCAATTCAATTACGTTTAAACTAGAAATTCATTTCTCAGCAAAAGCGTTTCGCTCTTTTCGCTGAAACATGCAAATTTGAAAAAACAGTGAACACAAAAATCAATGTAAAAGAATAATACACGTTGGTCAATGAATTGATTTCACACTTTTGTCCGCAACTGTTTTCAAATTATGTATATTCAAAGCAATCAGTCGTCACTTGTACAAGCAATTTGTTTGAATGCAAATAATATGAATTGATTTGGCCTGCAGCGTGATGCATTCGTCGCAATCGCATTTTGCTTAAAGTGAGTTGCAAACAGTGAAACTGTTGAGATTGATTTCGAATTCGAATTGAAATGTTGAAATGGAAATGAAAACGAATTTGAAGACCGAAATTGTTCAGCAACAACAATTTTCAATTTGCCATTATGTATTTTATGCGAAAAATTTCTCTCCTTCTCTTTCTGCTCTTCTCTTCAGAAACAATTCAATTCAATGCTTTTCATTTTCTAATTTCGTTTTCAAATAAAAATGAATAATAAAACGAACCAAAAAAAAACAACTTCACTTGTTTCAAACGAATTCAAAAAATTGAAATTTCTGTCAATGCACTGCAATTGGTAATTAAAATTGCGTAATAACTGAACTGAAATGATTTTGCAGACAAAGAAGATTGTTAATAAATCGCGTAACAGGTGTCCAGTGGTGTCAATTTGTGTTTATGTTTCTGTGATGAATGTTCGCGAAATTTTCTAATCGTAAAGCTAAAGTAAAGGAGTGAATGAATGCAATTTGATGTGATGTGCAATTGAATCAAATGCTAATTTCAATTTCCATTGAACATAAATTTTGAATGCTTCGCTTTTCGACGCCGAGCATTCATTGGCATTTGAATTGCAGTCAGAACCGAAGCTTGAGCAGTGGTTTGAGGAAAAGGAAGAAGAGCATAGGCAAAGAGGCGACATTGGCGCATGCATGCAGCTAGCGATGTTATCTCTTTTCTTGGAGAATATTTCTCGGATAGTTTGTGTTGTCGTCGAACAAAGAGCACGAATTTAGGTCGACGATGGATGCGAGAGGCGTTACCGCACATAGAGACACATCGCGAAACAGTGTTCAGTAATTTTGATGATCGTGAACAGAGGCATAAAAAAATGACTACTAAATTACAATCAATATATTTAATACACGCAGCATCGCTGTCGAGAAGCAAATTTCGTATTTTGTTACATTTCGTTGCGAGACGAATGAAAAGGATCGCAAAAAATGTTTTCTGCTTCGCATTTCCGTAAAAGGATTGAAATTAAGTTCAAGAAAATTTAATGGAATGGAAACTACTTTTATGGCTAGTAAAGCTTGCTGCTCGAGCTAGTAAAACAAAAGATTTGTAACAAAGTAATGCAACATCCTGAAAATATTCATATTTAATTCGTGCTCATCAATCAATCACGGAGCAGATTTGGCGTTGCAATGTTTTTAATTAATCGCATTCTGCGTGCATCTTCGAATGCATGTGTTTGCTCATTTTCAGCTTAAATAAACAAAAAATGTTCGTACTTCGAGATGAACATAAAACTGAAAAAGATTAGTCTGTGTTTTCTTTTTGTAGTCTCTTTATTTTTTGAAGAGATGAAAATTTTTTTAGACGTTTTGACATCTCTACCTAAGAGTCGCAGCTTCATTATTTCTCTTTTTCCTCAACTTTTTGGAGCAACTCAAAAAAACAGCAGCAGCAAGGCGAGCATTGAAAATGTACGTCAATAAGTGCATGGCACATACAAACAACTGCGTCTTATATATTTTGCTGCCTGATATAGTGACTAGAATGCAGTACATATACATAACACAGTACATTGAATGTTTGAGTGCACTTCGCTTGTTTTCGAGTGCAATGTTTTCATTGTTAAAACGGAAAATATGTATTTTATTAGACAAACGGCTAAGACGAAGTGTTGCGAACATCGCTTAAGCTCAAAACTTTTTACCAAGTTTCATTTACTATGTTTTCATTGCGAATAACGAGAGTAAAGTAAACATAAGTAAACATTTACTGAAAACGAAAAGTGAAAAATAAAAAACCTCAAAAACACTGATTTATGTAATACAATTTTCAAGAAAAGCACACACTCTCATACAACATTGGCGTACATATAACATAGTAAGTTATGTTTAGATAGCTCAATAACCGTTACACGTTTAATGATTGCATTTCGCTTTTAAGTGAAAGAAAAAGGTTGCAAATAAATTTGTGCACACTTTTCGTTGATTGCAGTGATGTGGCAATAAAATTGGACAACGAAAACATTGAAAATGTTCACTTCAAGTAGCATGTTAATATTTGTTGCTTGTTTCGTTAAAAATTTGTTATTTTCTTTTAGTGCACGTAATTCAATTGAAATAAGTGTTTTCGCAAATTTTAAAACGAAACTTAATTGAGTAAACGTTTCTGTAGGCGAACAGCGACAATGATTACAGGCAAAACTGTTTTACAAAGTTCTAAAAGGCCATTTCTGCACGTTCACTTCATTGAACTTTTATCGAGCACAATTTAATCCGAAATCGTTGCTGTTTCACTTTGCTTTGCTTCAAATGTAAACCTTTTAAATTTAAAAACCACCAAATTAATGTTTCTTGTTTTGATTCTTGAAAATGAACGCATTTGAAAGGATCAAGCACAGTGTGCAGTTACATAAATGTTGCTTTCAAATTAGCCATGTAAACGCAGCTAAAGCAGAGCGCAATAAAGAGGAGCATTTAGATTAAAACAAATACATCGCATAATTCGCAATGTTTAGTAAATAACAATTTATTTCGAGAAATGTTTTGTGTGTGTTTACTATGTGCAATTATTTTCATTTAATGCCGATCTTTTTAATTAACTTTCACTTCTTTCGTTTTTCAGTGACATTCATTTAAAGAGCGCAGCATTAAAATAAATGAATGAATTTATGTTCGTTCGCTGTGTGCGAGAATTAAACACGACACGATATGTGTCTTCTCTTTGACCAGCAAGCCAGCAATTTAATCTGGCTAAAATTGAAACATACTGTCTCTCTTTTCCACTCTCTCTATATTTCAAACACAAATCCTGCGAAGAACGAGTGAAAGCAGCAGCGAGAGAATGAAGTGTTTCAAGCAGTGTGTTCGTGTTGCAAACAGTCTTAAATTGCGATCGATTCATTACACAACATCTCAATGACCAAATTTCGTTTAATTTTACAGAGAAGTGTGTTTTTCGCGCTCGAAATCAATGTAAACACAAGCGGGCAAACTATCGTTGCAACGAACGTATATATATTGCATGTTATTCTAGCATACGGCTAAATCCATATGAAAACATTTACTCTGTTTTTCTTGTATTGCAAATTTGAATTGCGCTTCGATTCAATTTTGCTTTTTAAAACAAATGAACAATAAATTAAAAAATAATGCGAAACTAAAAAAAGAAATCAAATTAATTATTTATCATGTTTACAACTGTTGTTTTTGTGTGTTCACAATTGATTCAAAAATGGCAAATGTGCATTTCATCCAAATTGAAACGAAAGTTGCGCAATGATTATTTGCATTAAAGTGAATAGGAAAAGTGATGCGGATGCTGCTAAGTTTATTGTTGATGCACATTTAGTCTGTTCACTGAAGCATGCCTTGAATTTTGAAAATGATTTATAAAAAACGAGAAAATAAAAAAGTAAAGAAAGAAACATTTTGTCGTCACACAAATTGTGGTTATAAATAAAGTTTTTGTAATCGAATTCGATGCACAAATTCAAGTGAAAAGAGATGCGGCAGCAACATTTTCGAGCACATCGAGAATCATGTTCGCCGATCATTTTTAATGCGCTACGAGCGAGCGAATACAGTGAAGAATGTAAAATGTAAAATCTTTCAATGCAATCGCATTTACACAAATCTTCAATTATTTTTTGTGAACAAAAGATGTGAACAGCGAACAACGCTCGCAATGAATGTGCTGTGTATTGAATGTGCAATGCATGAGTTGCAGATATTCATAAGTTTTAGCGAATACTTTGTTAACAAAAGTTTTTCAGAGAAAATAAAAGAAAAGTTAAGAACACGAATGAATGAAACGTCGAAGAATCAATGCACAATCTCGAAGAGAGACAAATTACTCGCAACTTTCTTTGTTCAATGAAATCTTTCTCTTTAAATTCGTTTGATTTATGCTGCTTTACGCGAAAATAAAGTAATTCTACAAATACTAGAAGCGAAGTTGCAGCCGCACTTCTGAAACTTCTCTGCCATTGTTTAATTTCGAGAGCGATTAATATTTACAATTTGTTATCATCGAATAACTGCAGGCAATTAATATTTCGCAACGAATTGCGTGACCGAGAATAAACGTTAAACGTAATTAAAGGCGATCAGATTAATTAAAGCTTCGTTCGTTTGTTTTTCGTTTCCGTGTACTCCGAGTGTCAGACGAGAGAATGAAATTTAATTGCAAATTTTTGACGCGAAACTAGACTCATTTTAATCGCAAATTCTTAAAATTAATGCAACAAGAAAAGAAGACGAAGAAATGTTCGATGTAATTAAAACGAAAACGATTAAAATTAGTCTCTTGTTCTTGTTATCATTATCATTGTTGCTTGTTCACAACTCCCAGCGATCAGAGTATGCATGAATTGATGTATTCTGTTTCTTTGAAATAAATAGCTGTTTGCCAGAGGCGTGAATATTATAATTGCAAACTAAACTTTACATTCAATGTTTTCAGAGAAGTGAAACGAGTAAGAAAAGAGTTGAAAATTCGTTATTCGCACAACTTACAGTAAAAGTAACAAAATCTGGTTCAACCTATTTCTCTGATTGTGAACCAGTAAAAATCAATTCTTGTGAACCTAAATTAAAGCGAACTTAGATGTCTCGAAAAGATTGTACATTTCACACTTTTGTTATTCGCTTGAACTGTGTGTGCGTCTGCACTTAGAACACCTTGTGAATAACATTTCGTAATTAAAATGCGTTACTTATATTGAAACAGGAAACTTAAAAGTTGTGCGATGAAAACTCATATTGCATGTACTTCGATGCGTTTAACTGAAACAGTGTGAATATTCAAATTTTGGCGAATGATGTGATTACGTGATTAATTTATGTGAATAAACGAAAATTGTACGTTTTCAGCGAAAAATGAATTCATTTTAACGAATACAATTGAATCAAATTTAATGAAATCAAAACTTGATTTTGCTTTTATTTTAATTTAAAAGTTGTCTAAAGTGAAACGATTTGTTGTTCAAAAATTTGTTACTTTAAAGAGATTGTTACTTTAGAAACGCATAACGGCGTTATTTGAAAGGCATCGTTTGTGTTAGTTCACGAAATGTGTTACTTTGCGCAACATGACATTATACAAGTTTTGTTAATGAATTGTTGAATAACTTTTGAAAGAATAAATAAAAACGCTGAACGTTAAGATATTGAACATTTCTTGTTTAATGATTAGATTTTATTATTTTAGCAAAGAAGAGTAATAAATTTGGTATTTGTTTTAATTGTTTTCTCAGTACACACGACTGTCGACAAATGTTTTCATTGAAAATATATTCAGTAAACGAAGATTTAATGTGCAGTAAAAAGAAAGAGAGAGAAGCAAAAGATTTATTTGCTCGTAATTAAGTTACGATTAATGATACAAAGTTAAGCGAATATTTTTACTGAAATTTAGTGCGACACACGCGAATATATTTGAGCGTACCGGACTTATTCTATTTGCGCTTATAAATTAAACGTAATGAGACACAACCGAGAGACAAATTTTCGTCTACGCTTTTCTGGAAAGAGAAGTTCACTGAAATCAGTGAAGTTCAACTCTTTGTTTCGACATTAAAACAGTTCATATTTAAAAGTATCACGTTTTATCAATGCAACTTTGTTTTGCACTGTTTCAAGTGTACTCGTCTCTATTATTTCGTACATTATTAAAATAAAAGACGAGTAATTTTTAAAGAGCAACTCAATTCTTATAGACTGTAAACTGCCTTAGGTTCCTTTCTTAAACAGTGAACACTTTTGAACGAGCAAAATGTTTTTTAGTTTTCTTTGCTCTAATTAAACATTTATTTTGAAGAGAACACATTTTTCACCTCGCAATTTTGAAGTAAAGCTCAAAGCTTTGATTTGTTAAAATAATAAGCATTCTTCGAGATGCTCGGTAAATGATGTTATCGCGTAATTAGACATCGATTTTACTCGAATACAATTATTATAAACACAATGTAAGCGAGGTATGAAATGTGAGTAACACTGTTTAAATAACAAATGGCAAATGGACTGAAGTTAAACGATTTGACTGCCTCTGGCAATCAACGAACGACAAACGTATACTTAAATATACATCTAAACAAAGTATAATCGATTCGCAGTATGCACGATAACAAGATTTTTAGCGCAGAAAATGTCAATAATTAATGAAATAAGTAATATATCAAATAAACAATTTATTTACATGAAGTCGTTGTGTTTTATTTTCACTGGAGTCGTTGTTGCCGAAAAGAAGTGAGATGTTAGATAAAGTAAAGACTGAAATACTAATAAACCCATAATTCACAGTCATTATGCGTTTCGATTTCATTTGCGATCGGAAAGCGGCGGCAAAACGATTATAAACTTTTGAAAAGATCGCTGATCCGTGGCAACAGTTTAACTCAAGTATTATATGCGCAAAAGTATATAAAGCGTTTCGAAACGATTGTTTATTAAAAATGTATCAATAATTTTTTCAGCTACGAACGAAGATGATCACTTTTGAAAACTCGTTTCTTTAGAATCGTTTACATTTCTCGTGAAAACCATTGAACACCGAGCAATGATATACAGTGTTGAAGCTCAAGTGAAGCAATTCTTCTTTCTAACTTTGTCACGGTTAAAAGAGTGTTGAAAGACTGAATTTCATATTGTGTTTGTATTACGCGTTCTTTTGAGAAAATAGGCTGTAAATACCGGACAACACTTTTATTAAACGTTAAGAGTATTATTTTAACAAAGTGTAAACAATGAGCGACGACAGTTTACGAAAACAACGGGCAACTGTTGTCAAGATTAGGGCTGATAACTGTGTGAAACCATCGAGTCTTCCGAAAATGAGTAAATCTGCGGTAACAGTGAATGTGTCCGAACCGATTCCTTCCTGTTCGCATTCTCAGCGGTACGGATCTTCTCAAGTGACTGTGAAATCCATGGAGACTGTAAACGAAGAGCCGACTTCGATGACGGTCGCAGAGTGCGACGAACCGCACTCAATGCCAGTGTTTATCAGTCACAGTGGATGCGAGAAAAAGTTAACGCATCAACGTGTGCCCTCTTCGGCTTCCATGGGCGCATTGCCAATGTCAACGAAACGATGTCATTCGTATTCAGCGGATTCAGTGGATCCATCAGTTCTAGCGAAGCGATTGAAGCGAAAAGAACGGATTGTTCAACACGCGTCCAAAGAATTCTGGGAGAAAAGATTGACGCAGATAAAACGACCGAAGAGCAGATACTTTTCGCAGTTGTATTTCATATTTCATATGGCGCTTACAATTTGTTTGCTTCGCTATTCGAGTACGTACACATTTCACTAAAATGCTATTCGAACTGTTCTTTTATTCAATTACTTTTGCTTGGCTTTATCTGTGACATGTTTTCTTTTGCTTCAAGTTTCGAATCAAATAAGGATTATACAGAATGTTATGAAACGAGATGCGAATTTTGTTCTTTCTTTCTTGCTTTCCAAAATAAGAGTTTTAATTAAAAAGTAAAGCACACTTTAAATCGGTAACGATTGAATCGTAGTCACTGTTGTTCCTGTTTCGCGAGCGTTTTGTACTTATTTCTCATCTGCTAATTGAGTACACTTTTAATGGTCTGTTTACAAGCAGTGCCGTAATTAACATTTTGCACAATTCTTTCGCTGTTCAGTGAATCTTTTCTTTAACGACTTTCTTACGTTTCTTTTCCTTTTAAATCCACTTTAATTGAATACAGTGATCGTAATTATTTATTAATATGCATATACTGTTCATGAAATGATTGCTCGTTCGATCGAGTTAACCAGTTTGCCGACACACTTCCACTGTGAACATTGTTTGCATTGCATAAACTATAATAACTCAATAAAACATTGATCGCCGAAACAACCTTTCACAATGTCGCCAATAATCTCTTTTCTTCATCTGAAAAATTTGTGAAAACTTGAAAACTAAAATAACAAATAATCATAATTATTATCATGATTATCGTAATTAATTTAAAATTCTCATCCGTTTTCGGTTCGAACACTGAATTCCAATTCGAAATTACGCAACGATGCGAGCAAACTCGATAAATACAACCTTCAATTCAATTGCATTACGAATTCAGTTCACTTTGTGAATATAATCGATTGTCATATATTACATCATGACGGATCAGGATTTATGAATATTTTAATGATTAGCAGCAGCATTTGTAATATTTAGTACCTGCGGTTCAAGCAAACAATTATTATCCTTCGTTCTCTGTCTTCACATCACTAGACGAACGATGAATGAATGTCAGACGCAATTATGATCATTACACATTCATTTTGTTAATCAATTGAATGTGAACTGAACTCGACTAATTTTACGTTTGTAAACGTGTTCTTTTATTAGCCAGTTGTAAGACACGTCTCTGTTTTCCGGCGGTTAATTAATTGTTGAACGCAAGCGAACGAATTTCGGTAATTTCTCTGTGAAACGAAGCATTTAGATCTGAGTGCAAACGTTTGTTTAATGCCGAAACAAGGCTCTAGTGTCGAAAGCCGACGTCGCTTATCAAGCTATGCAGTTTTAAACGAGTTGCATAATTAATGTTGGATTTACTTGCGCGCATCTGAATACTGTTAATTACTAGCTCTGAAACTAAGTGCAATTAAAAAAGTTGAGAAAAATAATCTATTCACTCCTTTCTTCTGTTAGACTCGATGGACGCCGCCGAGAATTTGTTATACAAGGAAATGATTCCTTATTACTTCGGATATTTGTTGGGCACATCGATTCTTCTGTTGGCATTGTTGCGTTTCTGTCGCAAGAGCGTAATTGCCGAGCAAAACAGTAGCAAATCAGGTATAAATTGCACGATGTGCATTGCAGCATGTTCACCATTACATTTCACTGCTAATTTTTGAAACAGAAAACGCGTCGTTTATTTACGGTTCAATTGCGCTCGGATTAATTCAATTGATTACAATTGGACTCGATTTCGCGGAATGCATCAACTCGCAGTTTATGTTCTTGTCCATCCTGCATTTCGTGTTCGTGTTCGTGCTAATGCATTTTATTCTATCGCAAAGTAAATGCGGCACAAAGTACGGCTTCAACAACATCGCCGTTTCGCATTTGCTCGTAACACAAATTTCGCTGTGGATTATGAATTTCAACGTGCACTTCGGTCCGTGCGGATTTCGCAATTTCGTCTCATCTCGCCAAGCTAACGAAACGAACACAGCGAACAGTGATGTGAAGAAGAAGGATCACCTGTTTCCATCCACGTTCGCAGACATGTTACTGCCAATCATACATCACTTTCAAATATTGATTGCATTCGTTTTAATCACGATTTGGATAAGCAGCAACGAACGCAAATCGCTGTATTTGCGAGTCGCTGCATCGGACACAATAAATAATCCAATTTATAGTTCGACTGTTGAAAAAGGATCTGGAAAAGGATTCTTTCTTGGTTTACTTATCATTTCAACATCAATTATAGTTCTTTTACACGCGAACAGCGAAATTCTGGTGACCACGCACATTGTCATCCAAGTAAGCCATTTTAGTGAACTCGTTGTTGCCGTTTAAGTGTATGCTAATAATGCGAATTATTCGTTGAATGCATTTTCGTGTGACATGCTATGTTTCAATTGCGACTTAGTTTCGCTAATTTTGAAAGATGATTGCGTTGCAGAGCGAAATGTCAGAAACATAAGCGAAACGAAATACACAACGAACAACATTTGCGTGTGTCTTTCGTTGTTTGTTGTCAAATCTAATTCGATTGCTTTTAATTAAACTTTGTACTCATCTGCACGATCTCATGTTTGGTTTCGTTCGCAACGCAGGGCTTGTCGGCGATCGCCGCGTTCATTGGTTTAATAATGAAAGGCAAACAGCACAAAGGAGTACACAAAATATCGGTGCAATTTTTTCATCGATTGCACAACGAAACGATGCTCGCATTCACACTGTTCTCGTCTTATTTCTGCGGCATTTCGATCACCGTAAACAACGTTGTTTCGCTGTCGTTCGACGTGTCGCAATTATTCGACGCTTTCTTTCTCCTCATTCAAACAACCTTTCAAACGCTGGTTTTGCGTTCCAAGGGAAGAAACGAAGAGAAAACGAGAGACATATTCGCTTTTTTGATACTAACCAATTTTAGTCTCTGGATTCTGGAAGTGACGCAAATCGCGGCTTCGATACCAGAAAAAGGCGCATTCACATTTCAAGTATTACCAGATATATTCGTCTCGTTCAGTAGATTTTACTTTTCAACTCTCTTCTTTCATTTCTGGAAAAGCAAATAAAATTGAATCTGTCATCGATTGTATCATAAATAATAGGAATCACTTTTTCAAACATCTATTAAAATATTGAACATGCAAATTTGCTTTGATTTATACGCATTTCACTCGACTTGAACAGTCTAATATTGAAGACGGATATTCTGCGATTCATATTTTTTGTGATTCGTTCTTAATTCGGTGAAACAGTGATTCGATGAATAATGAATCACTTTTATAGAAATTAATGACGATTTACATGCAATCGAGCATTGAACTCATCGATTACAAATACACTTTGAAACGCGAAATTGCGCTCAAAATGGAAATCAATTTGTGCACTGTTTGCAATCGCAAAAGTGATGCGGATCAGCGAAACATGACATCCAAAGCTGTATGTTTACAAATTTCGCTGAATTTCGGAATTCGTACCTCGAAACGCAGTCGAATGTGAAAACAAGTGTTTAGATTAAAGTTTGCTGCGAAACGAAGAGTGAGGATAAATGTTGGCAACAGGCGAATGCTATCGCTGATAGAAAGCAACGGATTTTCGAGTCAACATCCATTCTGGATTAGAGTCGTTGCGAATGGAAATGAAATTCGCTCGTCTGCTTCAATTGTCACCTAATTTTGTGTTGTGTTAGAATCTTTCTTTTGTTTCCGATGCATTCAAATTACAATTTAGTTTGATAACAAAAGCAAGCAAAAGACAATAAAACAGTGATCTAAATAAACAGACACATTTCGCATTATAAACGATGCTAAACAGTGTGTGTGCTGCACTTTATTCAAAGCGAACGAAAACAGTGCGAAAATTAATATTTGACTTATACTCGACTCGCATTCACTGAATATTATTTATTTCGTACTTTAATTTGCACATCGAATGCATCGAAATATAAAGCAAACGTTCATTGTGAACAATGTTCATTGATCGCTGGCCGTTGTTTTCGTTGAACAATGAATGGCTGCAGTTTCAAATAACAGCGCACTTCAATCTAAAATAGGATCAATTTTGAAAGTGGTGCACTCGAAATGTGCTGCTCGCTTTTTATACAAAAATTCACTTCTTTACGTTCAAATGAATTGATCACATAAAAGTGAATGAGTTCATGTAATGGAAGCCATATTTGACACTCGAATTTTGTAATTACAAAAATTGAGCTCAATTCTTGTAAAACGAAACTCTTTATTTGCAAAGCCTTGTAATGAAATGACGTTCACTGGACTTTGTAATTGTGCTTTTATTGAAATGAGCAACATTCTGCTGCAAAGAACAAGAATTGCAAGCGAAACAATTGTGTGATACATCGGAGAGGAATTAAGTGAGCTTCAATTTGAACTGCAGACGTCTGATGGCAATCGAAGATAATATTGAATGCACTGTGAATAACAAAATAACAGAGAAACGTTTTCGTTCTTTGCTTCTTGTCTCTGAATATGTAATCACAAAGTAACCGATCTGCAAAACATCAAAGATCAGATCACCGTTGAGAGCCATCAGTGGTTGAGCGTATCATAGCAGCTCGCAACCGTTGCATACAACGAGCCTCTTGTGACCGCAGATCGCATCGCTGAACCAACAATGAACTCGACTCCTGCAGATCTGTTGCAATCGTTGTTTACATGATTGCAATACCAAATACATGTACGTGCATCATGTTTCTACATTTGTAATCAACTGCTTTCTTTTTTACCCGAAATCACAAACAAACAAACACAATGGTGAAATTTTAATGAATATTTGCTTGTTTGAGTTTCGTGTGCAAACGCACGAATTAAGAACAATGTTCTGTAATATTTTCATAAAGGATCGATTAATGTATGGACACCGAATGTTTCCGTTGCAAACATGGCAATTTCGTCAACATTTTCTCTTCTATTAACATCGCTGAAAGACATTTCAGTTTGCATAGAAACAAATATACTTTGTTAATTTCGCTGCTAGACATAAATTTGTAGCTATGTTTTACGAGTAAATATTGCATGTCGAATGCTGATTGATGGCAATGTTATCTATTGGCGTTGAAAATGTATGTGGATCGCATTCTTGGACAAAAGACACTAAAGAAGTGTTCGCAAAAAGAGAAAAGTAATAGAAGAGAAACAAAACAGAAGCAATTATCGAGCAAATAATTTAACCGTTGTGTCGTTGTTGTTGTTCGCCATTCGCAGAACTTTTATTGCTTAAATGGACAACAAAGCAAAGGATGCGACTTTGGACGACGACGAATGCTGACTGAGAGAATCACATCTCATCTGTGCATCGCGTAGAGGTTCGCTGATGTTTTCTACATCACTGTTACCTTACTAATGTATCTGCAGTAACAAAAATGCTCAACTATTTTTATGTAACTGCTAATGACTGCCGAAGACGAAATTTCGTTTTCTTGTTCATTGCGAACAATTTCTTTTCCATCTCTTTTTACTTTCAAGCACTGATTTAATTGAAAGCTAACTTTCATCAATTATTCAGTAATCAATGATCATTTACTTAACTCTAGTGAATCGCTTAAAAATTCGCTTCACAAATACGTAGATGCTGATGTGGTGAATTTTGTTTGTTTACAAAATATAATGAAAAAAATGTTAAACATCATTTGAATGCGAATAATAAATTAACTGATTCGCTATCGGCTGTACATCATTTAGAAAGCAACGAATGTTTCGAAATTCATCAACATTTCATTCATTGAAAACTTTTACTTAGTATTCATAAAGGTACTCATTACATTAAAATTTTATGAATGAAACCGAAATCGCTAATTGAATAAATAACTGTTCCCAATGGTTTTCATTATGAAGCGGTAATTCGCTTTTAGGTGGGCTGTGTTCAAAGAGTGCAATTTTCACTTTTTGCATGATAGCGGACGAGATATGCTTTCGTATCAATTGCAAAGCATAAATTGCTGGCTAAAACAATGAACACGATAACAAAGTACGAAAAATAAATGTATCCGTTGCGAGCAAAAGGCAAAGGTTAACAACGAGTTGTTTGTTCTTTGTTTTATTGTTTCGAAACTCATTTCGGCGGAAAATGTGCAAAATTGTGCACCAATTTTGCAAGACAAAGGACAAACTATCGCTTTAGTTGCACTATTGCATTCAAT
>NCKV01000388.1:0-18731 GCA_003675905.2 Leptotrombidium deliense
TAATTATTTGCTTAAAAAATTAAACTCATTAAAAGGAACATAACGCAATCGAGGAAAGAATACGATGAGGCTTCTGAAAACATTGAAAGCGAAATATTGAATTAGTAATATTTTAATTTCAAAATTGACACGCTCCAAAAAGATTATGTAATTTTTAAAGTTGAAAACATTGTAAAATGGCTGATACGTGAAAATCATTTTATTTCTATTCGAACTTTCTATTTGAAACATATTCTGTTGAAAATAGATGCAATAGAAAATAAGTCGGAATCACGGACACGACTTACTGACAAAAGTGAGATTTGTTAGTGTGTGTCAGTAGTGAGTAAGAAAGTTAGTGGAGTGGTTTCATTCACAGGCCAATTTAGAGTCGAAACTGCTGAGAGCGATCGCGAAGGCTTGAAGCAGAGACATGGGCCAAGTTACGTCGCACGTAAACTCCTTTTCACTGACGCGTCCAAACTGAAGCGCGATGTCGTCGTCCAACGCAGCATTTCCAGAACTGCTGCTCGGAGCGGGAATCGTCGGCGCGAACGATGAGGGCGGCGATGACGGAGGTAAGGTCAAAGTTGGACTCTCCAAAGGAATCGGAGACTCGTTGGAATGTGGAGTGGGGTTATGAGTCGACGAATCTTCCTTCTGTTTCCCGCAAACGACGAGCTGAAAGTTTTTGACACTTGCTTGAGTTACCCGACCGTGGAAATTGAGGACGTACGACTGCGTGTCTGCAACAGTAAAATGCGAGTTATTCGAGCAACAATTCGAAATCTTTACAAAAACTAACCCTCGTTCCAAACTGGAGTTTTATTCTTTAGTTGATGAATGGATTTGTTGTTGCATTTCCAAATGTCGAACAGCGTATTCTCCGAACTCCTGCAGACCTATTAAATCGCACTGTTATTCAAAACGGAACACCGTTTCCAAATCGTGCATTGCATTCTTTCAACGTTTGTGCACAATGTCTGAATAAAAATAAAATACTTCAGGGTTTTTTGGTATCAGGGCCGTCATTTTTCGGGGGCCTTTGAAACCCAAAACATTTGTTTCCTGAAAAATCCATTTTTTAGCATCATTTTAAAAATGTCTAATTGACTGATTACGTAAAGTATGGAAACGATTTCATATCTCTGTCCGTCTGTGTTCATTCTGTAATAAAGTATTAACACAATTTTACAACTAGCAATGCATTACTTAATGGCATTAAACTGGGTGCCCAAAACATTTGATTTCAGTTTCGCAATGCAATTGTCACGAGTGATATCGAAAGGATCGTTGCCTATTAAATAAGTTTTGCTTCTTTTTCTTCTTCGTCCTCCAAGAAGAAATATTTGTCTTCTGCTCGATGTTTGACTGCCTGTGCGTCCTCCAACAGCACTTCTCGTTCGGTTTCTTGCATCATCGTCTTTAATCGTTGGCGAACTCGGGACCAGAATTTTCTCAGAGTTTTCATCAATAGTTTCATTTGTGACAATTGCTGCAAATAGTAATGAGTGTCGCACAATGATAAACAGCACATTCAAACCTTGCAGATGCATGTAATATGTAGGATAAAAAGAACGATCGATGCCTCGTTTGTCTCGAATGATAACACATTGATACGTTTTCGACGGCGGAATCGGTTGCGTAACGAATAATAGTAATTCATTGTTATTCAGTATTGTAGTCAATGGATTCAGCTCTTTCACATCTCCCGACTTCTGGACAATCTCTTCGCCTTTTTGACGATCGTTGCTCGCACTTTTAGTCTCATTAATCACAGCCTCTCTTTTCGGAGTTCTGCTAACATTCGACAACTGTTTCGAATCGTTATTAACCACCTTAATCGGCGAGTCATGTTCGTAACTACACTCGATTTGCTTTCGCTGCGCGGATAACACAGGAGAACTCAACGACAAATCTTTTGAATCTTTCGTCAAATCTTTCGCCGGTGACATACTGGGGTTAGAAATGCCATCCAGGTTATCTTTGCTCTCGTCTACAACCAACTTATCCTGATATTTTTCGAAAGACGAAATTGATTTGGCGCTCCTAATTAGTAAGAATAATTTACACAGATTTCAGAAAATTACCGTATTCTCTCGAATAAATCGACATACAGTTCATACGTTTAGAATTAAGCTTCTCTAATGTGTCTCGAGATATAAACACATCCTTATTGCTGATAAGAGTTAAAAAACTTTTACTTTTTTTCAAAAACAAAGTTTTTAGTGATTTCAAATTTGTGCCATTTGACGACACAGATTTGATGAAATGATAATGTGTGAATATTATTTGACAGTTATTTCGTGAAAGTGTCGTTATGTTTCTAGTGAATACTTGTAAAACAACGTCGTAAGTCTACCTAAAAAATGTTGTTTTGATTGCAGCTACGTGCTGTACTCGAGAAACTACACGTAAACAAATTTCAAAAGAATTGAATTGCGAAACTCGTGCTTGAACATTGAAATACAAAAGATGAAGTAATTAATTACCGTACTACCAGAGAAATATGGACGATTAATTCGATCAGAATGTCTCTACAATGCAATTGAGTACTAACAACGTGTTGTTTGTTACAATGTGAATTATAAAATTATAATTTGATATTTACTTGAACATTGTTAAACCAACATGCTGATTTAACTGTTTCCGGCAAAATTCACATAATACATGTACTGTATTGTCGATGTTTATGAGAGAATATGGCAACCAATAAGTGATTGACAACAAGATTAGCGTAAAAATTGTGATTTTATATTTTAAACGAAAACACGACGAACCTTGTCAATTCGGACCGAGCGGCTGTAGGCATTATTTGTTGCTGTCTTTGCCGTTTCGATTCCAATAACTGTCTTTGTCTTTCAATTAGTCTCAGTCGGTTGCTGTCAGTCTGCGTCTCTTCACTACAAACAAATTCTACTATAGTCACATTTGAATACTTTTCGAAAACTAAAGACCTCAAGTTACGCGACCATTTAGTTGCTTCTGAATTAAGAGCCATCACAAAAAAGTGGACCGTCGACTGTTTCAACGAGTTCAAGAACGAACCGTTGGTTTGTTATGAAACAAATTTGTTACTTTGGTGATTGTTGTTTGGTGGTTCACAACTTTTCTTCTGCGCAATTGTTTCTCATACAGTTCATTGAAAGTGAAATCGTATTTGCATTCATTCACCGTCAAAAATTCAGCATCAATTGCAGTCATTTGTGACACACATTCACGTCAATTACTTTTTCGAGTCATTTACTTTTTTTAGCGAGAAAATGATACAAATACAAAGAAATTGTATGTTTATTGCAAAAACAAGAATAATTGAATTGCAAAGTCAAGGAAACGATCGTTACACAAGAGATAACAGAGATTCAATGAAAGTGTGAAAATAAAGTGTTGTTGTACATTTGCTGCGATCGTACAGTTCGTGAACTTATTTGTTTCGAGTTAATGTTCGCTGTTTCTCTGCGTGTTCCACGATTTTCTCATCAACCGAAAGGCCCTTTCGACGTCGCACTTGATTCATATAATTTAAAGCCCTATTTTCTGTGTCCGCCTTAACACCGAACAACGAATACTCTTCCTCGGTGTTTGGAACCCAGAAAGGATCGATGTCAATTATCTGTTGTAAACAAAAAGACAATGTTTCCGTTAGAAAAAGTGCGAAGAGCGCGAAGTGTCAATCACAGCGCACCGAGTCAATCATTAATATCCATTGACTAGTGAACTATGTAACAAATCGCAGTGTTGTTGGAAATACGAGTGCAGATAGCTTTGGGCACCCAAGACTGGCCATTCGCAAACACACCACTCCTACCGGAACAGGTGTGATAACGAAGACAGCTACGCTGCACTCTCCGCACAAACCTCCCAATGACTAAATAGAAGCTGTGGAATCGCCATTCCACTTGTTTGTTTACGAATTTCTTGAGAGAAATTGAAACTTTCGATCACTGGCAGCACAGCGGTAACAGTAAATGTCTGCGATCCTTGTTGCATGTCGCCGTGCAAAATGCGTCCATGTCTGCGTCCGATGACGGCGTACATTTTACCTAAAATTAGAATTAGACGATCCATTCAGTTTATTCGATTCAGCGACGCATTCAATGTTACTAGTGTCGATTTGCATTATTTAATGAATCGACGAGAAGAATTTTATTGCTTATTACCATAAATCAAAACGGAAATGGTTTCGGTTTCATTTCATTGCCCGTTTCGGCAATCCGTTCAAAGCACACTTGTTCACATTTTGTGTTTCGAATTTCGAACAACACTTTAAAGGAAGCAAAGTTTGTTGACTCGAAACGTAATGTAGAGAAAATGGTCGATTTGGTCACAAATAGTGGCCAAAATTGGATTCGAATTCAGTTTCTGGAACAGTAATCTTTTGTGGGATGAACTGTGGTCCAATTTTGTTTTTCATTTTTCAAAATTAGCGCAAATCAAAGTACACAAAACTCGGCGCCTTCAAACTCATTATTTGCTTTATTTTTCAATGTAAAACAATTTCGAAAATTGTGAGCAGAGACAGAAAAGTTGTGAACTGATTGCCAATTGCCGAATGCAACGCAACACTGAGAACAATTCGTAGACAATTGCGATAAACGTGATGTGTTTGAGGACAATTTACGTTTCACAGCATTTTGTAAACAATTTCTTCTTTTCTACACATTTTCGTGTTTTGTGAATAACTGTAAAATTACTATATTCTATATTCTGAGTTTAGCATTCTTACATTCGTGGAAACAAAAAGCGAATGAATATTGAGTTATAGAAACGAAGAAGCAAACATAGTTATGGCGCCATTCGGCAATTATTGTGGCCATTGTTACTCATAAAGATAGTCCTTTCTTACAAAGCTTTATTCGAAGAATCCTCGAAATTATTCCTCACAAAATGACAGGAGAATCAAATCAGACTTCTGGTCGCCTGTAAATGGCCGACAGTCAAACAGTGTTTCAATCGCTTTCTACGAGCGACGCGAGCAGTGACAGCAAAAACATGCATTTTCTTGTGAGCAAAGCACAACTGGTGAAACAACAATCAACAGTTATGTGAAATGTTCGTCAAGAATGCAGAGATGTGATGAATGATTTCTCGGAGTGATAATTTGGTTTAAATCCGCCTCCGAGTCAATAGACACGTGCCTTATTAAAATTCAATCTCATCTCATCGTTTCACGATTGGAATTTATATTCATTCGCATTCGTTGGTGGAGCACAGCTCAAACCGGAGACCATTGACCAATTGAGGAGTGGTTGGAGGCAACACCTTCACAACAAATAATAAGCACACGGAAAACGAAACTCTTGTGCCATCATTACGAACATTACAACCGATCCCATATTCCTTGTAAACGCATTGAAAGAACGCAATTACGCCGAACACGTAATGGCTGCATTTGGGTGGAATTGCTGCACTGCAATTGAATCAGGCCACCGAAAGTAGGTCTCAACACTTGCAGCGAGGCGCGTGGGTCGCTTGTGTCGTCGTTATGCCCAATGTCCGCAGAGACCGACAGTGCAATCACTCGCGGACATTTCATGCTGGCTTAACCGGAACAGTTTTCTGCTAATTCAGTGTTGCACATAGAACACTGCCTAAGGACAACACTGCGAGGGGAGAGTTTATACGAGGGCCCGCGCTCAGGAATGCGATGAGACCCCCGAATAAGAACAAATTGTGCTCACAGCCGTGTTCATATTAACAACACTCAAAAATGCAAACCATGCAAACATCTGCTAAATCTTTGATTCGAGCATAAAGCACGTAATGCAAGTTCCTTTTCATTGACTTGTGAAAGGCTTACAAAATCTCGGCACCCTCTACATAAAAACCAATCGCTTTGTGCGGCTTCGGGTATTACTCGCACAGCTGTATTCAGACACTGCGACCGGTGTGATACATTCAACATGCAACCGACTTGAATCGTAAACAAACTTGTGACACGTCTTGTAATCAAACAGCGATCAATGATCGATCAGCAATAAAGACGCGCAATGCTCGCCGTATTCTCAACAGGACAGCAGTTTTTGCAAAAAATGTATCCCTGCTCCCTTTTAGAGAAACGTTATTTACAGAACGCATAAATCGCCAACTATACGATTGCTACGATTGCAGCATTTGTGTGTATAAAGCTGTGTCTTGACAGCGATTCGCTAAAAAATGCTATCAAAGAATGAAAGTATTAAAAGTATTCAAGACACTCCTTGTGAGGAGAAGCAAAGTGAAAGAAGCTATTTTCTTGTGGCAGCAGGAATGCAACGAGTCGTTGCCACCCCAAATGAAGAAAGCAATGATAGTACCTTCGGTTCACCATTCATGAGGACTCAGCGCGCCTGATACGTGAATGGGTGCGTAGTGATGTTAGCAGCACCCTGATTACAGCTTACAGCTTACCTTCGCGAGGCACACTTTCAAGGAAACATTGGCGAGCAACGTTCACTCTGCCACTGCTGCCACTATCTGCTAACTTTACCGCAACTTCGCGCTGTGGACACTCCGAGTGCTCGTCGAATGCTTCCAAGTGCTGTGCGCGTTCTGCTCTTTTCGCTGCTCGTCTCTCCGCTATCGGCGAGACAACACCACAACAACCACAACGCGGCAATCCGCGTGCTCTACCAGACCGGGGTGAGTATACCAACGATCGCTGCGCTTGTAAATCGGCTAGCAATTGAATACAGTGAGCACTGTGACCAAATAAGGACTATTTTTCCGAATGCACGAGATTAATTTCTTGTGATCAATGCCCGTTTCAAACGTGTTTGACCTGTTCGGTGTGTGTCATCGGTCGCAATGTCCATCATCGACAGTTTGTGTACACAACTCGTACTACTCAAACACGCAAATGAGGCCAGTTTTCTGAGAAAATGCACGTGATTTTACAACGATGCGACCTGTTGACGCCACGCTAGCCGCTCATTGATCAAGTGCAGATCGCGCGCACAAAACGTTCACAACAGTTGCAGTGATGTGCCTGAACACGCGATGCAAACTTTGACCAGAGTGTGGGAATGTTAACTGAAGCGTGAAATGCTTTCAATGTTCGCCTGACGGAGCCTGGAAGTGTGCCACACTTGGCTGAAGCATCAATGGCACCTTGCATTCATACAACTCACAGTCATTCATAACTTATATTTAGAGATGTACGTTGTACAGGTGCTCGCAAACTGTCCCCTCACAATACAATCGCAGCTGTTGCTTTTCTTTA
The DNA here is from genome assembly GCA_003675905.2 of Leptotrombidium deliense. Lineage (NCBI taxonomy): Eukaryota > Metazoa > Arthropoda > Arachnida > Trombidiformes > Trombiculidae > Leptotrombidium > Leptotrombidium deliense. The sequence continues at coordinate 7,181 of NCKV01000388.1, forward strand.
TTATGGGAACACTTTCTTTCCGTGTTTCTTAGCGTTTCTTCGAAAATGTGCGAAAGTACAATTTTAACCTGCTGTCGACCGCATCTAGTTAATTGTTTATCGAGCGCACCTGGAGGCTGCGTTTATCGTGTTGGCACTCAATTTAATCCGAGTCGCAACTAAGATATTGCATATTCGACAATTCCACAGGTGTTTCGCCGCACTGCGTGTTGTGGGCACACATTGTCGCAGAAAACAAATTAAGCGATCAGCTTTATTTACAATTTGGGTGTGGCGTTTGCACCACAATTATCTTCGACTAATAGCTGAGCATTTTCAGAAAACGTCGGAGGAGCAATTACCGGAATGCGGTCCTCGGGCTGTTTGCAACAAGGTTGACACATATTCGAAACCATGGGTTGAAAAGCAGTGTCGATGTACAGAAGACAGAACCTGTTCGACATCATTAGATCGAAACGACGGACACAGTATTATTGACAAATCACGACTGCTTAAGGTACTCTACTTGACACTCAATCTGCTTAATAGTAGAATTCATTAGACATGTGAGCCAGTGTACACTCTGCCCGTGTGTCGTTACTTTCGAGACGTGACTTGGGTTTTGACCAGTTTTGCGGACAACACAACCAGTCAACAGGTGCACTGTTTGTGTCCCAAGAACAGCGTTGCGTACATATTCAAACATCAAGTCCATCAGACGCAAAAGGGAATCAGTTATCAGTACTTGTTCGCCTGTTCTCCGGAAAGCGTAGGTTTACTTTCTTACTTCTGCTTATTAACTGTATCTTAATGACAATCATAAACGTGTCCTCCAATGGCTCACGTTTTGCCAAAAAAGGTCACTGCATGCCTGAGGCAGACCGGCAATTCGGCATTTCGATACCGAGCCTCTGTCCCTCGCATTATGTTCAATATTTATTCAATACTTAATCGCTCTGCAATTAATAGAGACTGCGATGTCAGCGGAAAGAACCATGTCGCCTATTTACTGTGAAACAGAGACCTGATGTTCTACAAGTAAACACAAACACGCTCTGTCAGTGTCCGCGCGGACAGCGGTGTCCGTCGCATCACAACGATCCGCATGTGTTACCGACGACTAGCTACTCATTAGAACACATAAATACGTTCAGTGGTTATTGTAATTTTGATTATAGACCGTTCGACAAGAAAATGGCAAAATACAAACTAATCTTCAAGGCTCTCCAGAAACTGGAGGAAAACGAAATTAGCGAGAAAAACCGAATCGATGTGTTGCCCGCAGCGGAAGACTATTTTCAAGCGAACCCTGTTTAACGCAACGAACGCAACGCAAACGACTAACTACCGACGAACTGTCAACAAAGCGATCGTCAGACCGTCGACACAGCAATCGGACCATTGACTGCGAGACGCAATGTCTGCGAACAAAATTCGTGGCCCTTTGTACAGCTTGAAAGTGCAGCCTCGAAAACCAATCTTTCTGTAAAATAATTGACTTTTGCATTCGTTCTCAAGAAATGCAGTTTCAGAGACATTTCACACTGTTAATAACGCAATGGTTGGTCGCAACAGTATTACCTTGATTCGGGGGTGTTCGTACCTGAACTTAGCTGAAGTGAAACCTCGACTAACTGTACTCAGGAAGTAAAAGCCAGTAGTTGTACATTCCTAAGTCAACCTGTACAAAGTTTTTACGCTATATAAATTTTATATTCATGTACAGTTGTTACAAAGACGTGTAAAGTTAATAAAGCTTGTTTCTGCAGTATTTCTCTATTACAACCCCTGCTGCTTCGTTCTGATCATCGATTACATAAACACCTTAACATCGCATTCAATGTTGAGTTGCGTAATCGTAGATAAATTGTTGATTGATTGATAGTTGTAACTTAACTTGACACGTAATGAGAATTTCGCAGAATAAGCATTCCGCTAAATGTGGGCAAAAATAGGTCCAAATTAAGAAACATTACGCTGACTGTCAAACGACCCAATTAAATCTCATCTTTAACACTAAAAAATAATTTCGTTTCCAAAAAGAAAGAAAAAGCAGAGAAATGCAGTAATGTAATAAACACCGTAATTGAACATAACAGAACGTTTATTTCTCGTTTAAAACTCGTATGTGGCGCATAAAGTGGCTAATATTGAGATCAGTGATACACGAACGACACGAAAACGTGTTAAATATGATAATCGAGACGGTCACATCAGTGATTAATTCCGTAAATTGGCACCGATCGACTTAATAACACAGAAGCCCCAATAACAGATCCGTTAATCAGGTTTTTATGACCCCAACTCTTGTGTTTCACTTTAAAAACTTGTCATTCAAAAACACTTCAAAAGAACTAACCATGCATCTATCGAAAACATTTTCTCTGTGTGTGCTTCCATTAACACAACAGTTAAACAGAAACGATGGTATTCAAATGGATACTCATAACAAATCTTGTAATTCTCGTAAACGTCGAGTGTCTCACACTTTCAGCGAAACGTAAAGGTTCGAATAGAGAGGAAAAGGACGATCCAACAAGTGTTTATAAACCACCGAATTTTGTGGACATTGCATCTCTCACAGAAAGTGAACAGGTATTGAAATATATTTTTGCCGGTGCTTTTGCTCAACATGAGACCATTTAAAGGAGCCACACGTGTACGCCAACAAAATTCGACAGACTTTACCGGAATGCGCCACACAACAAGTCTGCAACGCAATTTTTGTAAAAATGAACCACACTCAACAACTTTGTGATTGCTCACGAAACTACGACTGGGAATGTTCTTCAGAACCAACTGCCGAAGACGGTCACACAATTGAATTAACGAGGAGATACGACAAAATGGTTGGAATAGAAAGCTAACAATTCACTAATTTCAATGTATAGGTGTACACGCAAATAAAACTGTGCGAACCTATGATGACCGTGAGGACATGCAAAACTCCGACTGACTGGACTTTGCTTGCGATGCAGAGCGAACGTACAGGTAAAGCTCATTACGTAGTTGTGTGTCGTTGTCCAGAGTGGGCAACACTTGAAGGACCGTACACACACAATCATCCTCCGTACGCTCGAATACCTGGAATTCGTGTCTATGGAATGCTGTGTTCGCAAGGAAACCGTTTGAGTAAACAAAAGCAAGAGACTGACGACGGTGCGTTTCTATTACCTTATTTGTTTGTATCACTAACGCCTTGCTTGCAGAGACCACAGAGTACCCAGAATTTCCGTGGGATCACGCGTACGCAATACTCAACTCAACAGCATTACCGCAATTATTCAGCCTATAATCGCAGCACTTGTTTATACTCGAACGCATTCAAACACATATTTATTGCGCATTTAAGATAGAATGGAAACATAGGACACATACCCAACACTTCACTGGTTACTTCGATGTTACATGAGTACATTGCGGCCACAAGTCGTTGAGGTTGTGCCTGGAACGCCTTTCTACAACATTCCTTCACAGTTGACATTATTTGACCAGTAAACGGACCATAAGGATCACTTTCACTCGCATTCAGATGTTCACTTATTGTCCACTCTTTTAACACGAAACAAACACCAGTCATCGGTTCCTCACACAACGGACCCGCTAAAGTTGCTATTTGAAAGCCGTTTATTAGACAATTTTCATAATCGGAGAACGAGTCGACAACATCTTCACAGTCGAATTGCCACAAAGAGGGTCGCTTGAAATTATCCAAAAGATTAAGAATAATGTTTGGTCCACAATGTTTCGGTCCAAAAGACAGAATTTTATCACACATATCTATCTCCCAAAATTCCTTTTCCGTTTGCAACATTAAACTTAATTTTTCTTTTAAATTAATTAGTTTTTTGATCGTATCTTCTCCTAGAACAAAAGAGCGATTATATCGGAGACGACGGTATTTGGTCAACGTTTTTAAAAGTTCTTCATTATTTTCCAAAAGTCTAGTTACGTTCGCAGGCAACGGTATCGCTTTCATTGTTATCCTTGACTTTTTATTCGGAGTCATTAAGAAAACTTCTTTATTCAAAGGCGAGTCTTGCTCTGAAATTGCTGCATTAGTGTCGCCAATTTTTTCATTTACCATATCTACTTTCGGCGGACTTACAACCGTCTCTTTGAACGGAACAATAGGTGCAGAGATATTCAAAGGCACTTTTGCAAACCGTTCCTGCAAATCTTCGACGCACCTTTCCAAGTGTACTTCTCCTGTCGTGATTATTACGTGTTCTCCAGTTTCTTGTATTTTAACCTCAACGCACGGATCTGCTTGGTTCAGTAATTTTAAACCCTTTTTCAACGCAACCATATCACTCGGATTTTGAGGTTCAACCGCAACTCTCAAAATTGGTTGTGAAATCATGTGTAAATCAATAAATGGTGGACAATAAAGACTACTTGAAAGGGTTGCGGATTTAATTACGTGATCTTGCAGACCAGCAATTGCAAGAATACATCCTGCTTTAACCTCTTCACATAACTCTAAATCTCGACCCATTAGCGTATAAACATTACCAATTGTGGCTATTGTTACGTGTTCGTCTGCTTTCAGATCCAAAACTGTTTTTGTTGCATCTATTTTGGTATCCGCTGTTACAGTGTTTGGATTATGTTTCGGTCCGAGAACATACAGTTTGTCCCCTTTACGTACGGTTCCACTAAAAACGCGCGCGAAAGCGAGAAAAACATCCTCATCATCATCTTCTTCTTCGATCTCTTTCTCAGCTGCTGGTTCTTTAGAAACTACACTTAAATTTTCCTTCTCCGCGTTTGCTTTCGCTAATTTAGCCTGTTCTCGTCTTAAACTTATTTCTTCTGCAGTTAGTGGTTTAGGTCTATTTTCGGGTAACAACTTTTTTTCCATAGCAAACATTTTTGATATACAAACAATTGTAGGAAAAGATGCCTCTGAAGAACACTGAGTGAAAGCTTCTTTAATTTTAGCACTTTGTTCGCAATCATTATTAAACCGTACAGCGTCTGATTGCATGAAACGATCGATTCGTTCAACGGAAAGTTGCAACGGACTCGGGACTATGTTACATACCGCTGTTAAAACACTGTCGGACAATGGCAGCCACTGACTAATAATAGCTTGAAGTTGTGTTTTAGGATCATTGTGATTTGCGTCTCGCTTTGTCAATTTCAAATCCAATGAGTTAATAATTTTTTCCAACATAACTTTGTCACGCCTAACGAAAATATTTTCATAAACTGACCAAATATTCTCCAACACCATAGAAACAAACAGAGGTTTCTTAGTTTTTGCTTGCGCCCCTTTCATTATTTTCTTTAATTTGCTATTTAAATAGAAGTCACCCCAAAGTGTTTTATTCAACACGTTCTCGTTAATTCCCAATTTTTTTGATAAATAGTTGCTAAAAGTAAAAATACTGAAACCCCAGCCATCAGTAGCACTGGTGAAAATGACATTTCCTTGTTCAGGTGCAAAGTACAAAGTAGAATCATCTTTTTCATCTATTCCAGAACTCCAATCGTATGTTAAATTGTCATTAAATTCTGAATCTGTTGACTTTAAATCAGTTTCAGCTTCTTTCAAAACATCAGTTGTAAAAAGTTCACCCATAAAAGCATTTGCTTGTTCTAAGATTTGATTGAGGCGAATATAAGCGTCAAACGGAGTTAATTTTTGTTCTAATATTAAACGATCCAATTTGTTTAATATTAAAATAGGCTTTAATCTTTCAATCCAAGCCTGTTTTAAAGACGCTTTGGTCTGTGAACAAATGCCTTCAACAACGTCAATTAAAATTAAACAACCATCACATAAACGAATCGCAGTTGATACTTCACCACAGAAGTCAACGTGTCCAGGAGAATCAATAACGTTTATCACATGTTTTTCACCCTTATGATTAAATTGAAGAGCAATACTCGATGATTTCATCGTAATTCCTCGTGTCTGTTCATCTTTACGAAAATCCAAAAATCTTAATTTACCCGCCAATCGTTTCGAAATGATGCCATTGCTGGCAACCAAAAAATCAGCTAAAGTTGTTTTTCCTACAACAATTTTGCTTTAAAAACGATGAGAAATACGAAAAAATACAAACCGTGATCAACATGTGCCAAAATACAAATGTTTCTGATGTTTGAAGTACTCGCGTGTATCTTATTGCACTGCATTTCGTCTGCAAACAATCAGGGATCGCTAAACTATTACACGTTTATGTAACACTGGCATTTATCGTTGTTCAATCATAGTCGCTTAATAAAGTATTTAATTTTATTATTTTGGTATGATTTTACTCTGACATGGATAATGAAACCATTTTCTGGCGTTTCACAACTGCTAAGTATCACAACTGATTAATGATTAACACTATTCGCTCATATGTACCAACGGAGAAGTTTTTTAAAACTGAACTGTGAAAATTTCGAAGAAAAAGCCGCAATAAAAAGTTCAAAAGAGGGCAACATTTGCACTTGTAAAAGACAAATATTTTTTAAAGATTTTAATTTTCCTAACCCTGCTTAAGCCCAATTTCACTTATCTGATTAATCAATTTGAACGTGACCAATTCACGAGTCTTTTTAATTGTTGATTTTTGTTTGAGGTACGAGCTGCGAACAAAGCAGCCTTTATTGAATGTTCGAAATGATTTTTGTTTTGTTCTTTTCTGTTTAGTACTTACTTGAAGTGTTTTCTGTGGAATCGAGGCAATCGCAATTTGCTGAATACAAAGAGTGACGAGAAAATAGCAGACCGTCAAAGGCAAAAGCAAAAGCAAAGAGAACTATCAACGTTTTGAATAATCGAAATGGATAGTAATAACAATGAAGGAAATGATGAGCAAGAGCAGAAGAAAAAGAAAAAGAAATTTGAGGATGATAACAAAAGTAACAGTTCGAATCAGACTGGAGTGTTTGATCTAACTCCAACCCCAAAAGGGTTTCGCGAAGACACTATATCAGTTAGTGACCACCCGGAAAAAGATGATTTCTGCAAAATAATAAAAGGGCCGAGTTACTCATCGAAACAACTTAAGAAAAACAAGCGACTTAAACACAGACACAGACACAGACATAGACACAAACATCGGAGAAGAAGGAAGAGAAGTGGTGAACGATCTGGTTCGAACCAGGAGGCTGGTAAGTTACACAAGAGTAGTCGACACAAATCGAGACGAAGAAGACACAGGAGACATCGTCACAAGCACAGAAAACATCGCTCACGGAAACCAAAAACACCAGACCCCGAACCTAAAAAAGATGAACAATCTGAACAACCTCCTCCAGAGACTCCTCCAGAAAATCCTCCAGAATCTTCTTCAGAAACACCACCCGATTCAACCGCTTGATGCACTTGCTACTTAACTTCATTGCAGAAATTTTTAATTATTAATACTAATAAAGTTTAAAGTGTTGAACTAAACACACAGTTCAGTTCAGTTGGTGAAACAGTGTAGAAGAGTGTAAAATATTGACAAATGTTCATATTGTTTGACACTCAAAGTTCTTTGTTTGAAAGAGCGTGAAACAGTGTTCGACATGCATTTCTATTCGAAGATATTTAAAATCAGTGACGCAATAAAACGAGATTACAGAAAGATGGAAGCAGTGAGCTCAATTGAAGTGTTCTGAAAAAGGAAAAGAATTAGTGGTTGTGTCATGTGACAGAAAGGCGTCCAACGGAAAGCGCAGACGCATGTAATGACGAGCGACATTTATTGGCGTAATCGTAGTGTGTTGCGAACTGTGTGTGAACGCCGGTTTAAACTGTGAAAATCGGACACGAAATGGAGCTATGTTCTGACAATGAAGACGTACACATGGAAAGTACAGTCGAATCCGCTATTCAAATAATGAACAAAACAATGGAGAAGGATGAATTTTGGTTTTTGTTGGACAAAAAGTGGATTGAGGAGTGCAAGAAGTTTGTCAATGGAAGCGATGAGTCTGCCACTCCCGGACCCATAGACAACAGCGCTTTGTTGAAATCAAATAGTGAAAACGGTGAACTCAAGGAAAGATTACAAGAAGACGTTGACTTCGTTTTAGTACCTGAGGAATGCTGGCGTATTCTCGTAAAGAATTTTGGTATCGTTTCTGATAAACATGAAATTAAAAGGCAAGTCATCGTACAAGGAAGATTCTCATCGTATTGTATGGTAGAAATTTACCTTTTTGAGTTGAAATTATGTCTTTATGGTTTCAAGGAAGATAATATTGTGAAGTCATTCAGTCGAGTAACAACATTAGCCACATTAGAAGCGGAAATGAAGAATCTTTTTAACATAGATCAAAACAGAGACACTCAACTTTGGGCTAGTGGCGATTTACTGAAGCCTTTTGATGAAAATGGAACCGGAAAAAATAACGATAATCAGGCTCTGTTTGAAGCCGGTTTGCACACTGGTGCGATTGTAACACTTGAAGTGCGAAACACTGACGGAACGTGGCCCAGTAGCCGTCCTCGTTACGGTGCTATTGCCACTAGGTCCTCTAAGTGTACTCCGGGACTGTGTGGTCTTATGAATTTGGGTAACACTTGTTTCATGAACAGTGCTTTACAGTGTATGTCGAACACTCCGCTGCTCACCGAATACTTTGTGAATGATTGTTACATTAATGAAGTGAATACAAGCAATCCGCTTGGTATGGGAGGGGAAATCGCTAATAGTTTTGGCGAGATAATGAAAGCCATGTGGTCTGGAGCTCACACGTGCCTTGCTCCACGCGAGTTCAAGTTAGCTGTTGGACGTTTCGCGCCCCAATTCAGCGGTTTTCAGCAACAGGACTGTCAAGAGTTGATGGCATTTTTGTTGGATGGTTTACACGAAGATCTGAATAGAGTGAAACAGAAACCGTACATCGAGGTGAAGACTGAATTTGAGAGACGTCCAGATGACATTGTCGCAGCCGAGTCGTGGGCTAATTATAAAAAGCGTAACGATAGTATTATAATAGATACGTTTCATGGGTTGTTGAAGTCAACATTGGTGTGTCCGGAGTGTCAACTTGTTAGTGTTACGTTCGATCCGTTTTGCTACCTTTCGCTTCCGTTGCCCGTGAAACGCGAGCGAGCAATTAGCGTTACGTTCATACCATCGATAACCAGAATTTATCAAAATGGAAATCAAAGCGTTAGAGCTGTACAAATATCACGACTTATGGTACCTAAGTACGGCATTGTTTCTGACATTTGTAATGCTGTCGCAAAAATAATCAACGAAAGCAACCAGAGGTATTCTGTAGAGTCTGATAAGTTAATTGTTACAGAAATTAGTAATCATCGTTTTCATAAACTTTACAATAATGATGACACATATACTGCTCAATTGGATGATGTTGTAGTGTACGAAATACTGGAGAAAACTATTCCTGTGCCTGTGTATTTTCGGGAGGTTAAAGCCGATGAGAACACATCATTATTCGGACGTCCAATGATTGTAAATGTCGCTGAAAGTAGCTATGACTCACTGTGTGAAGCTATTTCTGTGAACATAAAACAGTTCATGAAAATGCCTTCAGATGACGAAGAGTCAGATACTGACGAAGGAGTTGCTGAATGTGAACGGACAGATCTTTTTTCTTTGATAGTCGTGAATAACTATGGTTCCTTGGATATCGAAAAGTTGGACAGAAGCAAACCAGTGAAACTTACTCGGAAAACGTATATCGCTGTAGATTTTTCATCTGCTTTGAAAGAGAAATATTATGATGAAAAAGAAGCCGAGTCCACATTGAAAATCACAGTCCAGCGTAATATGAACCAAGGAGGAAAGATGTCGATAGGGCTCAGTGATTGCATTGCTCAGTTCACAACAACTGAACGTCTGGGAGCAGACGATCCTTGGTACTGTCCGCGATGTAAGAAACATCAACAGGCAACCAAGAAATTCGATATTTGGTCTTTACCCAAAGTGTTGATTATTCATTTGAAACGCTTTTCATACTCAAAATATTGTCGCGATAAATTAGACACTTTTGTTGACTTTCCAATCACTGATTTGAATATGGGTGAATACATCATGAATAACCCGAACAATGAAACGAAACTTTATGATTTGATTGCGGTGGCGAACCATTACGGAGGACTTGGTGGTGGTCATTATACTGCGTATGCAAAGAATCGTGAAACTGAACATTGGCATTACTTTGACGATTCGAATGTAACGCTTGCAACAGAAGAAAACGTCGTTTCTAAAGCTGCATACGTACTATTTTATCTTAGAAAAGACTAGAATTATGTGAAATGCAGAGTCTGCATTAATTTACGCTTTATTTGAACTCATTTTAATATGTATTCGGATCTTGGTTTAGTTTCGGACAGTTGTTTGTATTCCTCAAGTAGAAAAATAACGAAAAATTTTACTTAAGTGTGCGCATTAAATTTTTATGTCAAAGCTGTTTTTCCGTTTACACCAGCCGTTTGAACACGTGTTTACTATTCGCTGTTCGCCGTCTCGACAACGCATGAGTTAAATCATTTAACTCTTGCACCAAAATGTTCAGAACTGTTTTCAGTGGCCGCAAATCATTCTTAATCTTTTTTCCTCGCAGATATCAGCACCAAATAAATGTTGCAGTTATTGGAAGCGGACCTGCAGGATTTTACACGACTCATTATCTTCTCAAGGTTTGTGAATAGTCGCAATATCCTGCTGTCAATCAATTGCCGCCCGTCGTTGCTGTTCAATTTTACGTCATTAACGTGCTTCTGCATCGCATTCATAGAATCCAAACATTAAAGTGGATATTTACGAAAAATATCCAGTACCGTTTGGTTTAATTCGATTTGGTGTTGCTCCTGATCACCCTGAAGTTAAGGTAAAATAATAAAATAATTGATTATTCCCACGATTAATTGCTGTTATTCAGAACGTTATTAACTCGTTTACAGCTACTGGACTCAATGATAGAGTATCATTTTTTGGAAACATCGGTGTAGGCACTGACGTTACACTGCAACAACTGCGAGACGCTTACAATCTTGTTGTGTTGTGTTACGGAAGCGCCAAAGATAAAATTTTGGACATTGAAGGTGAACAATTAACAAATGTATTGGCTGCTCGTCGATTTGTTGGATGGTATAATGGTGTCCCAGAAGATGCTGACCTCAACGTTAATTTGGATGTAGAGAATGTAGTAATAATCGGTCAAGGAAATGTTGCGCTCGATTGCGCTCGAATTCTTCTTACTCCGGTAGAAAGCAGTTTGCAGGTAAAAAGCGTGTATTTATGATTTGTAAAAGAATCTTTTGAAAAAAGAAAACAGATATAACGAGCCATGCGATCGAAAAACTAAAGAAAAGCAGAGTGAAAAGAATCTTTGTTGTGGGTCGACGTGGAGTTCCGCAAGTTTCGTTCACAATAAAAGAATTTAGAGAAATTACGAAACTAAGTGATTGTCAAACAATCGTCCCTCTATCTGATTGCAATTATATTACATCGGAGATTCTTGTAAGCCTCTTTATTTCTATTCAATCAAATGTCGCTAATTCTATTTTTATAAACAAGGAAAAGTTTCAAAGGCCACGAAAACGATTGACGGAACTGATAATGAAAGTTGCAAATCAACCTTCAACGGAAAAACCGAAAAGATGCAT
>NCKV01000389.1:0-18702 GCA_003675905.2 Leptotrombidium deliense
GACAATATTTTTGATTCATGAACACACAACACTTTGAATATTGGACATGAGCAAAAGTCAGTGCGAACTTCGATAAGCATCTTGTAAAATAGAGTGAAGAAGTGAATTGAAAACTTTTTAAGTTCAATATGTTGAGCGAATATTGATTTTCTGAATATATGTGGCATAGTGTAAATAAATTTACAACGAATGCACACAAATATTGCCAAGTGCTGCTCAACATGATGTTTACTGCATACAAAAAACATTGACTTCTATTTGCTTTCGCATTTGTATCGAATGCTAGAACTATTTTAGGAAAATAAGCACAACTTTCAAATATTTGATCTCCTGACTTCTCAATCGAAAGATTCATGCTTTTAATAATTTTTGCGAGTTTGTCGTTGTAAATGTCTCACAATGAAACTTTTTCGTTGCAACATTTTGTCTGAAGCTTTATGTGATTGCATAAAACTTATTGTAAAAAAAGATTGAAATTGAAAAAATAATGTAAGATACCGTTAACCTACCTCAATGCCTTTTTCAAAAATAGGTCTGATTCGTTTTTAACGACATGTTGTTTTAATCGAGTCGAATTACTCTACGCAGTATGGTAATTCAGTTTCGAAAAATTATAAACCTTTTAAATTGTAATGTGGAATTTTTCTAAATATTTTTATAATTCTTCTTTCGCTGTTTTCAGTGCCTTCGTGTAGATGTCAAAATATGAAATTTACATTTAAATTCCAAGTGTATCGTCTGTGACGGCATTTTGGGTCGATATTCAATATTTTCAACATTGCACTGGTCATCCAAAAAGAGATTCAATTGAAGCGTCGCATTTGCGGACATTTAAAGCTCTTTTTCCTGTCACTCAAAAAGTTATAGAACGGAGATTGCTTCATAAAAAAGATTCCGTTGTTCCGTCGTGTAAAAAGTTTCACATCGCAAATCAACTCAGGTTTCTAGCTGTGAAAGTGTAAATGTGTATCACTCGGTTTATTATTTAATGAATTCAAATTCTAACATTGTTGTTACAAAGTTCATAAGCAGACATAGTAATCGATAATAAGTCTAAAATAAGTCTGTACTTTTTGGAGTTAATTTTATTAACTTTTCTCGTAAATGATGCCACACGTTTCCCGTGTATTTGAAAACAATTTCGCAAGAATCTCAAATGTTCGTGTATTTCGTGTAACTTGTCCTGTAGACTAAAAAAATAACAAATCGGACGAACTATGTTAAGTGATTGATCTGCTTGTATTGATTGCAAAGGTGGACAATGAAGCGAAATTTGATGTGCATTCGAAGAGTTCTTTATTTGCTCCAGTTTTGGATGAAAGCAGCAGACATGCTCCCAAATAATGCTCGCAAGTACTGTTCACAGAGCGATGCGAGTTTACGAACAGTTTTCAAGGAGTAACACAGCATCGTTCGAAAATAAGTTAAATTCGGTGCGTAGTAACTTAGATAAAGTCGTAATTAAATCTTTGGTGTCAATCGTTTGTTGGTAAAAAAGTTAAAAGTCGTAGAAAAAATACGCAACTTGTATAGTGAGCTTTATTGAATCTACAAATGATATATAAAAGTGACGCTAATTGAAAAATGACTTCGTTAAGCAGTGGTCGAGTGGCTACTATAACTCCTTCGGTCGGTTCTGCGGGCACCAGTTCTTCGGCAGACAGTCACAGTGGAGGAGGAACAACAATTTCAACAACTCCAGAACCGAAATCGTCCGCAAATTTACAGTCAGAGTCACGCACCGACATTCACTACCCTGCAATAAATGTGCACCCATCGAAAATGTACGAATCGAAGAAGAATAAGAAGATTGTTCGTCTGATGACTGTATTGGCGTATATGTTCACAGTGTCTCTGGTAGCAATGGTGTTGTCTCTTTACTATCTCTTTCTCTGGGATCCTTATATGCAACCTCCAAACAACCATTCTTTTGAATCGCACTCAACGAGAACGGAGATGAAAAACTCGAATTTCACTGATGATGTCGAAAATAAAGATAATACTGCTCAGAAGAATTTAATGCAAAGTTTATTGTCTGCAGCGAGAAACGGAGAATCGACTGGAAAGTTACACGAATTTACAAACGCAAAGAAAGAGGCAATAAATCGAGCTTCTGGTCAAGAAGTCAAATCATCCGCTGTTCCTGCGGTGCTTAATGAAACCATTCTTCCTGCAAATCAGACGCATTCATCCATTGCTTCGTTTCTGATTCCTGGCAAAGAGAACAGAACGCAGTCACTTAGCGATGGAATTATAATTGAGGTCGGAAACGAAACAGAAACAGAGCTCATTAAAACTGCAAATGACGTTTACCGAGTCGAAATGAATCTTGAAGATCGTCGTCACACCACCCTTTCGGTCGTCGACCGCTTTCTCAATTATACGCTGGGTGTGTCCTCCGTATCCAATCGCTCTGATACCGATTCTATGATTCCACCTTAACTTATAGTCTCATTCATTCAGTAAGTACCATTTTTCACACTTGTTCACGTGCATATCCTACTTGCGAGAGTAATTCACTTTTCTCAACTTAATGTCAACATTTTCCAAACTTTTCTCTTTCACATTATATCGTTAATTTATCGTTATTTCTTCTCTCAGTTTTTATCTGTAAGTGAAACGTAAAAAGTACTTTTCGCCAATTGTAATAACAAAAGACAGACAGAAGATCAATAATACAGTAAATGTTTCGCTGATTCTATTTCTTACGATATTTTCAGTACAATTTGTTCTCAGTCACTTTCAATCGTTACATTCAAGTGATTTTAAGTCAATTTTCACATCAATCATTGCAATTTTCGCTTCAATATATTCACTGTTTCATCTAAGTGTGAAAATAATATTTGATTTTCTTGCGATGTCATCTAGATTAATATAAATATATAGGAAAACAGATCGATCGATTTCCTTTAATTGAAAATTTACATCACAAATCTGTTGAACATGATGTTGATCTGACTAATATCGGTTTGCAAGAAAACAAATAATGAAGTGAGAGCTGCAAAGTTTCGGTTGACTGATACCTGAATAATGAACAACCAGAAACACATTTGCTTCAATAATTCATTATTTCTTATCCATTATTGAAACTGAAATCAATATATTCTGTTTGTTTGTTCCAACTGTTATGTTGCATGTTTGAATCAATCTTTTTTTTCACTTGTCTCATGCATTCGTGATAAATTGTGAGATGTTTCGCTTTGCTAAACTTTAAAGGAATCATTGAGTGTGTGTACTGTAAACAAATAAACAAGGTTCTGTTTTAAGCAACTTTTCATGTAACTTTCAAATGTTTTGTATTAAGTGCAGAAAATAAAGCGCACAAGAATTTTCAATGAAGTAAACGTGATTTGAGTTCACACAGTTAGGGGATAATGGAATTAAAAGATGAGAGATTGGATTTTCGTTCATGTTCAATAAGGCGCTTTGTTGGTTGATTTTGAAAGCGAAAATGAAAACGTTTTTTCGATAATGTTTCATGATAATCAATGAACGAAAAGAAAGAAGAAGCGATTTGTATTGTTTGTTCTGCACAATCGATTTGTTTGATTTATTCTTCTTGAATTTTAACTTCGAATAATAATGCGTTCATCGCTTCGTTCTGAAAATCTAGAATTGCAATCGAAAACACTGTGACTATAGGAAATTAATTCAAATGCTTCAAAACTCAATTCACTTTTGTTTCGACTCGAAACTTTGCAATTTTATTTGTTGTTGCTATTGATTCGTGACAATTTTGTCGGAATGAACACATAGTGTGGTAAATGTTGCTTTTATTCGCAGCTCAATTCACGAATCGCAACTTTTAATTACTGTCAAGCTGAAGGCCACATTCTGATCAATTCTGTCAGCAATGTCTACATCACGTTCAAAACCGATTCGTTAACTTTATTAGAACATCATTTGCATCTAATTCGCTCTGTTTAATATTTATTTTCTTAATGTTTCAAGTAAAATTGTTAAAATTCATTTTAACGTTATCAGCGTTATTTTATTAGTTCACATTTGTTACTCAAATTTATTTTTTGCTAAAATCTATTCTCTGTTTGTCCGTTGAAGAAGCGGATTTGAATTTGATTGTTTTATTATACTTTGAAATATTTCAATTAACTTTCAATAATGCAGTCGCGAACATATTAAAATTATTAATGAACATATTAAAATATTCGATGTAATTAAACACTTGATTGGGTCGCAATAGTCGCATTGCTTTATCGTTTGTTCACTGCGAGAATTGCTTTAAAATGGTTTAATTGAACAATTTAAAGCGAACATTTTGTAATACGATAAAGTAAATGAAAAGTTGATGTGTGAACAGCAGTTTGTCGCGAAATTTTTTCTGGTGAACTAAAAGAACGAAAGTTCGGTAAGAAAAGATTTTTAGTCTTTGCAGTGTTTGACGTTTCAAGTAAACGAAATGAATGATTGCGAATCGATTCGAAGTCGTCGTTTGTTTTTCATTGAATCAAAGACGAATGTCTTACAGAAATGCATCGAAATTTGAGCTTCTCGTTAAAGACGTTTAAGGCTTCTCATTTCCGTGAAATTTAACGCAGTTGCACGCAATAAATATTGATTGGCTACAGCCTTTTGGCTTCTCTTTTCGACCATTTGTTCCATTGTCTGCGAATACAAGAAACAGTTGTGCGTTTCGCTGTTCGAACCTATGTCAACGCAAATTATTCGAAGCACTTAAATTAATGATCTCAATTTAAAGTAATTACATCTTTGTACACATTCTATCTTTTCTTGTTCGAGTAAAGTGTACAATTGTTGCCTGATAAAGTTAATGTTTTTCTCTCGGAACGCTTGTTTCGTGAAATTATTCAATCACTGTTTGTTTGTATTCATAATTGAATCGTTGCGCATTTGCAGCTTGGGTAAATATTTGTGCCACATTTTAGTCACTTTTCGATTTCTCAGATATAACAAATTGAGTATATTGCAATCTTTTCTG
Organism: Leptotrombidium deliense; assembly: GCA_003675905.2. NCBI lineage: Eukaryota > Metazoa > Arthropoda > Arachnida > Trombidiformes > Trombiculidae > Leptotrombidium > Leptotrombidium deliense. The sequence goes on from NCKV01000389.1 coordinate 4,958, forward strand.
AGTCACTACGGTTAATAATGTAAGAGCAGTGCGGTCTCGTATTTGAAATTCGATCTGTTCGTTGCATCCTTTGAGAACATTCAATTATAAATAAGCTTATTTTCATTTAAAAGAAGCTATCTTAACCGATTCTGATTTCATATTTAAATTAGTTTTATTTGCATTTTAACTTGTTCTGAAGATTTAGACTTCAAAAAAAACGAAGCATGTCTTTTTAACGAGTTACAAACTTTTTTATATGCAACATTCGTACATTCGTTAAAGTTTATTGCGAGAACAAAACTTTTATCTGTAAGTTTATGCATCAAAAAACTGCACATAACAAAATGAGATAAACGAATCATTTGAAAATAATGAATTTTAATCAGTTGTAGTGCACTTCAAAAAATGTTTTAATTTATTTCAAGTTTTGTTTCGTAAATAAAAGTTGTGTTTGGTGAATACTGAAAATGAACATTTCAAGCCATGATCGATATGTTGTTCAGACGTTGAAATGTTCTCGAATATCGCATAATCTGTCTTTCTCCTAATCAGCATTAAATTCCATAATCTGCACATTTAATACAGCTTTAGACAGAAAATTATGCAGATGTGCATCACTTCTTATCGAAGCTAATGTTAAATTTATCACATACAGTTCCGATCACAATTATTGTCAAAAACTAATCCTCATCGTTCTGTATTCCTCGCAAGTTGTCAGCGTAGGTAATGACAACAGTGCTTTTCGTTGCCGAGCGCAGACGATTAAGTTTCAATATTATTCTGGTCGGAGCTGTATTTATTACGTCTAAAGCTTTACTTTAGAATTCTCACGTTCAGATTCAATTTGCAGAATTGCAGAATTTCAATTGTGGCAGAGTTTCAAAAAGGAATAAAACATGTTATTAATTCAAAAACTGAATTTTTTAATTTTGAATATTACTTAAAATCGCTTTAAAAAATTTAAACATTTATTCATGTTTAAAAATAACTGAAACAATTGTAACATTTGATAATCAAAATTTTTTTATTCATTAATAATGTTAAAATATCGTGTTTCCAATTTCTTGACACTGTGAATTTAGAATTTTGCTTAAAAAGAACACTTTCTTGATAAATTTTCATTTTCAAGAGAATAGTTTGAATGGTTAAATTTTAAAGAGTGTTCACTGAACACGAAAGAAGCAGTATTCACAATCAGTGATAAATTTTTGTTACTTAAATCAGTGATATGTTTCTCGAAAGCGTACATTTGCATAACTTTAACCAACAATGTAAATGTGTTCTATCACTGTAATTATATTGAAAATAAAATTTCTAACGCGACGAGAACGTCTTTTAAAAGTTGCATTGTGTGAAGCTATTCTTGAAAAAGTTGCATATTTCGCCATTTATTATCCTTTGAATTGAAATTCGAAACAAAGAAAAATGAATAAAGAAAGCCTTGAATAATGAACAGCAAAACTTATCATTTCGAAAATTTGAAATTCTTTCGATTCAAGTGGCCTTTAGAAGAATAGCGAAAGAAAATTATAACGTATATATCTGTTCGTTATTTCATGGAAAACATATCGAACGAAACAAATGTTGTTATTCACTTTATCCTTAAGCGTAAAGTTTGCGTATAATTTAGAATATGTAAGATGTAAGATTCAGCGTTACATTAAATTTTCAAAATGCTGCAACTACATTTGAAAATGCTGTACTATATTTATTCGCAACGTTTTCAAGCGGTTATTTAAGCAATAGATGGACTGAAAGAAATATCTTCCGAAATGTTTTCAAATATTATTTGAGGCGTTTGAATTTATTGAGTAGGAATGGAAGCTTTGCTTCTTTCACTCGCAAATCATTTATTGATTGATGCAAGTGTTCACTGAATTGGCTTCAGTTAAAACATACATATTGAACATACACGAAGATTATGGTTTCTCTGTATACATAGCGATGAGTTTGTTTCTGTGTACTCTACTTTCAAATTCATTTGATAAAACGCAAGTTTAGAAAATTGTGTTACAAATGTATTTCTCGAGAAGCTTGAAAAGGAAAAGATTTAGAAATGTTGCACTGAAAGTTAGAACGTTACAATGCAGACACCCGTTGTCTTGCATTACATTTAGATGTTTCGTTGTTGAGTATAACTTCCTTTTTGTGCTTTTAACTCGAATTTTTCCTCGATTTTTATTCTGCCAAAAAATACATTTGCTTCTGTAAAGTGTTTTTGTTTGCGAACAGAAATATATCAAAATTTGCAGTTTTTGTAAACCGTGTCTGCAAACAATTCAACGAAAACGAAATCATTGAAAAGATGATCGATGTTTCGCGATTATTCGAATTTCACTTTTTACAAAAGTACAGCAAAATAAGCACATATCAAAGAGCGTACATTAAACATTCATTTTGTTGTGTTATCCATAGAACACATTGAATGTACAATCGCTTCACTCGCTTTTCAATGAAACGCAACGCTTCTTTCGCGATATTTCTGTGATACAAACTCGAACGTTGAAAAATGAACGCTTAAGACATTCACAATTCTCATCATTTCTTTTCTGCGACGTGTAAACAACGAAAACATTTTGCGTGCCTCGATCCACAGTAAGCAAAAATATCGAAAGAAATGTTCACGCAAAAAAGACTTTAAGAGCACACATGTTTGCATTACAAATGTTGCATTCGTTTTGTGTTCTGTTCAAAATAAGCAATTTTCTTATTTTATCAAACACAGAATGAATCGCAATTAGGAACATACATTCGAAGCTCTGAAATCGGAGCATTTCCACACCCAAAAACCTAAATTACAGTAAGTAGCATATTTACAAAGTGACGACGATTGCCACACCAGACATCAATTATCCAAAAATCAATTGATAAAAACGGATAATAATGCAATCATAGTAATGAGTGAGTGTGCCGACCAAATTAACTTGCGATGTTTGCAAATGCAAACAGTAAATACTCAGCAAGTGAATGAAAGTGATTGAGTCAATGTTGTTTTCCTGTGAACCATCGTTTGTTTTTTGTGTGATCTCTGGAATGAGATTGCATTTCACGTTTAAAGTGTTCGCAATATTTGGATTAACGATCGACTGCTGTAGTGAAAAGAGTCGTTTTCGTTTCTCGGTTAGAAAAGATAGCGAACGCTTCTCGAGAATATAGCGAACTTTAAATGAGCAGCAGTTTATTTTCTCTTCTCCAGATTACAAATGATTCCAAAAATTCAAACGTTTTGTGTGCACAACTCGTATTTTGCAGTGCAGCTTTCGAGCTGAATCGATTCAGATTCACGTGATCTCTCGTAAAACGTCGGCAGTTCGATGACACAATTCTAGTAAAATATTAAACAGTGAGATGTATGCCTGTAATAAATATTTCATAACACTTTCATTGTCGGTGTGTTGCTCGCCCTTTTGCTCTACTTTTTTCCGACACGCACTCTTCCATGCACTCAACCTTTCTCTTTTCATAGTGTTACGTGTGTTTCGAACTTAATTCAGCGATAAATTTTAAACGCAACGAAAACTCTTCATTGTATTACAACATAATTTAAATCTTTTTTGTGCTTAACGTCACTTTAAAAATGGCATTGTTTACATTTTGCAAAGCATTAGAAGACAATACTGATAACAAAACCGGGATATTTGTTTTACTATTCTTATCATCGCTTACCCACTGAACTGAGAAATCCAGCGATGGACAAAAAGTTGTTGCTCAGGAACGTTCATCCTCATCATTAGTATCAGTTTTTGTAGTACTTCTATAATGGTAAACTTCTCTGTGATTTCAATCCATATTTACTTTTTTGAATTATTCATTTTACGGTTGTGCAAATAATAAGTTATTATTAATAACAATGCGAAATTATGCAACATTGCGAAATGATTGATCTCCAGCATCTTTTTTACTTACTTATACAAAGCATGAAAATAAGCAGATTTTAATGTCAATTTCAAATTTTACTTCTTGTTCACCAGTGTGATCATTATATAACAAAATGCTACTTGTGCTTTACTTTGTTTAAATATTTTGTTGCATAGCAGTACAATTGCATAATTTTTGAAGCACACTCGCAGCAGTAAGCAACAGAGAGTAACGTTAATTAAAATTAATCGACAAAAATGTGCAACTACTTATTATCGCGATGTTTACATAACAGTGGTACAAACGTGATGTCATACAAAAAATAGAATAAGATCACAAAACGCAGCATCAGAAATAGGGATTAAGAATTAAGCATTTCCTCTGTGAACAGATTGTTGATGTAAGCGTTTGATTGAATGCTGCAATCGCTTAGTTCATTAGTCGCTTCAGTGAATACAGCAAATTGGATATAATTTTTTATTCGCAAATATGTTTGCATTATTTTCTATGTGATACATATAGATGAATTTTCGTCGTTCAGAAAGTTAAGATATTGGAAATATTTTCCACATCGGTTTCGGTTTCAGTGTGAAGAATAAAATTGTGATGAATTCGTTGCTTTGTGAAACAAAGAAACGCTGAGTGATCGAAAAGCTCTGAAAAATATTGACTTTTGTTTGCATTTTTAAGAAAAAGAATAACAGCGAAAACTTTTTTGAGTTCGGCGAAATATCGATTAACGCACCACAGAGAAATGAGAGATCTGTGCGTTCGAGATTGCAAAAACAATTCTAAACGAGCCTTTTCATTTCAGAGAGAAGAGAAAAGTTGCATCGCATGTTCACAACGGAACATCAGTTTTGGAAACTAATTCTTGGATTTTGACAATTGATGCACACAACAACACTGTTATTAAAAGCGGTCATTGTTGAATGCTTCACTTTTAAACGGCAAATGAATTCACTTTGAATTCGTATTTATGCATCCATTACTTTTCTTCGTTCGTTCAGCAAGTGTCACATCGACTTTTTTTCGTTAAACATTTAACATTTTTAGAACAGATTCACAGCGAAGCGTAAAGCGTAGTGAAATGTTGTGCAAGGAAACGTACGATCACCGAATAATCGCTGTTTCATTGCATCCATTACTGAGTATTCGAAGTTTGAGTAAAGTTCAGTAGTTTAGAGTTTATTTATTTATTATATTTTAGAGTAAATTCCAGTGAAAACGAATAACAAATCATTGTCGACGAACAGTGAACAGAAGGCTTCTTTGCGATTGGCCGTTACTGAGGAACAGATGAACGCAACGAAAACAGATTTGTATTAAATAATTTTTCAGTGAACAAAAATAAAATAAAGTCTGTTAATAGCAGAAAGTGTCTTGAAGCGTGAGCAAGAAGTTTCACATGGAAAAGAATACAACGTTCTATATTGTACAAACACAGCAGCAGTTGAAAGTTAAAAAGTTCATCTTTGCTGTCCATTGTTACAGAAAACGCAGACAATCGCAAAAAATACAATTAATTGAAAAGCGAAGAAAAATCGTTGTGAAACTAAGAAAACAGTTCTGCTTCGTGTCACTTGAAAGAAACACAAATTACTACTTCAAAGCAACTACAACACTGAATTCATACATGTTCTATGCTTGTTTTATGATTTTTTACGATTATACACATTTTGCTCGCTATTCTCTACATACAGCTGTACAGCTGTATAGTGCTGCAAAACATAAAATTAATAGAGTACACTGAATACATAAGACGTTTCATCAATATTCTGCTTTAAGAAAAACAAATAAACTTATCACAACTGTCTTTCAGTTCATCGCAAATTATAAACATGCTTTAAAAGGAGCATAACTCCAGTGATTACTTCCGCACAATTTGTGCGCTTTTTTAGTTTCTGAAGAAAAAAACATGAAATGTTATGTAACAATAAAGACATCACTAATAAAGACGATTTATTTCCATCTTCTATGTCGCTCAGGGCTGCATCTTACCATTTGGCAAGCAAACATTTTCTTGCATAATTGCACTCAGTCGGCTTCAATGAAACTGAGTTTCAATCAAATCACAAATAAAAGTGGCATCCAGAACATCGCAACTCCAAAACCTCAACAATTAATCATTTTTGATGGTGCTTATAAAAACCAATTGAAAACCAAAATACTTCTTGTTCTATAATTAAAGCAATAAAAAATCTTTCGGTCAAGCAAAAATGAAGAATGAAGCACAAAACAATATTAGGTAAAAAATGCAATTTTTTAAAAATAAACATGTTTAAAATAAATAAGCACATGTTGCGTCTCTCTCTGTATGATTAAATTCCGATAAATTCGTGCTGTTCATTGAAGGATAATGCATACATTCATCAAAAAAGATACGTGTGCTGTTCAGAAGATTTTTCGAAACAACTTAAAGCTTAAAATTCAGACTGCAAATTCGCACATAAATTAAACATCTATTACACTTGTTAACAGTTATTTCTGGACAATTTGTATAGAGTGGTTTCATTTGTTGAAAACAGATCTTTACAATACAGGTTTTATTGAGTTTTATTTAATATTCGGAAAAGTTGTATAATATGAATCGGATGAAGAAAGAAAAAGAAAAATTTAAGTATTGAGGATATTTTACTATGAAAAAAGTGGTAATGTTTCTAATTCACTGAAATCTTCTCGAACAGTATCAATTTCTTCGCCGTTTGCAATAGCGCACAATTTTCCCAAACTCAATAAAGTTCGTTTCTTTGGGATATCATTATTTACACTGTGCGCCAATGACTTCAAACTGACTGAAGCATCTCCAAATCTATTAGTACCAATTTCATGAATCCACTGCAAACTTTTGTAATCTTTCAAAAAATCTCCCAAATCTGCTGAACTTGTGGATAACATTTTTCCAAATTGTCCTTGTTTCATGTACCATTTGAATAAATGATCAGAAAAGCCTTTATGACTAAATTCTGACATGTAACGTTGTAAGCGATCCTTATTATCTATTTCTTCACATACTCGAATTAATGCATCGAATTCTTCATATTTTTCTGCCAAGCTTACAGCCCTTTCATATTGTTTCGTCATGATCAGTGGTTCAATTAGTCTCTTTCTTTCATTATCATACACACTTTCAAATGCACGATATTTATCGGTATCCTTTTGTAGGCAATTCAATTGGTAAACATAACCCTCCAAAATGACATCGACTAAATCGACCAAATTCTGATTTACGGCGTTCTTTGTTTGAATGCTTTCTTCTACAAAAACGGATTTCCCAGAAAATTTCGCGTTTATTCCGTAATCGACCAAAATTTCAAATTGTCTTAAAAGACAGCTACCAACACCACCTGATGTTAATGAAGTAGTCCAAAGACTACAATCACTGGAAGTTGTGCATGAAAAGTTGAAAAGTTGAATTGCCTTTTGACGATACTTGTAGACATCTTGAACACTGGTTACAAAAATATTACAAATGCTCAAAATAATGTGCAACACATGTTTTGACAAAGCCAGAGAATTTACAATTTCTTTTTCTTCCAATTCAATAATGATCGGAAACAAATCGTTAACACGTGTGGCATCCTTGTAAAAAACATCTTGAAGTGTTAATCTGGATGAGACTTCCACTTCTCTCTTTTCCAACAAAGTTTTTATAGCAGGATTCAAAATATCTGCGAGGTCATCATTCAGTCTTTTCAAACTCAAAGCGAGCACAAGTTTCTCTAAATACTCGTAGAGTACAAATGGAGTCGAAAGTGAAACACCATTTAAAACAATAACTGTCAAAATGTCCCATACTTTTGTTGCTCTCAAGAAATCAATAAAGCTTTCATAGACTTTTAACTTTTCTTCCAGTTGATCCAATATAAGTTTTGAAACAATTGTCAAATTAGTTGTTGAACTATCTACTTCAGCCCATCGAGGATCAGACTGAGGACTTTCATTACATAAGCGTGAACTGACTTTCATTACAGCATCATCGATCAATGAAGAATTTTTCAATACATGTTCACTGATGATTGATTGACATTTCGACTAAAAGTAGCAATGACGTTAGACTGATTAATATCAATGACAGTTAAACATTACATTTTCTTTTTTTCTAAAAAAAGAGAAAGCTTTGAACAAAATCGTTTCCATGTCATCATCAGTACCAATGCATTCTAAGTCATTCAAAGAAACATCTCCAGTTTCAGCTGAAATACTACATACAGGTTAAAACCGCCATAATGTGTTGATATGTAGTTAAAAAGTTTGTGTATAGGGATATTAAATATTTCCACTGGTCACTTTATACAGTTTATACACTTCTACAAAGTGCCAAAATAGGTAAATAACACGGTTTAGAGACAACGTGACGAATTATCAATATATGTGTAGCATAATCAGTGCTAACCTCCAAATTGAATAAACTATAAATGCCTTAATTTAAATTGAATTAAATGGGACTTCGCAATTTCATCACTTTAAGGGATGTCACTTAACAGAGGTAGACGTGCAAGTGTGGAAATGCTGTATGTATTAAATGTTACTTACGTGAAATTTTCGCTTGACACCAGACACACCAAGCCATCTTTTGAAGTAAACAAAATTGGAGTGTTGTCACACACACCTGCACCTAAAATTATATCTTCTTTTCCTCGAACATCAATTACATCCAAAACATCGTTCTCAACTAACGATTTAAACCCAGTAAATACATAATCATATTCAAACTTACATTGAACACATAACACATGGTAAGGACTGTAAACGTAAGCGATATTCTTTTCCGGTATATTTACTATTTTCAAATTTAAAAGCTTTTCTTCTTCTTCGTGTGAATAATACACAGGATAATTCTTCAAACATGTAAATGATTTCAACTGGAACGGAGCCCGAGCTGAATTAGAAACACTGCTTATTACCACCAATGCGTAATACAACTGTGATGATACATCAGAATTTAAGCCAGCAACGAATAACAATAACTCGTTTTCATTGCGAATTTCAAAATCAATCTGCCAAATATGTAATTGATTTGGATGAGTTGTTTCACAATTCTATAATGACAAAATATTTAATGAAACGAAAAAGAGAATAATAATTACCCAAACACCAAAATTTAAAAATGCATCTCTCAAACTGCGATCTAAATCGTACTCCAACAAAAGCTGCAACATTAGAAATATAAAATTAATCAGGCGTACGTAAAAAAATATCATTTATAACACGCGGAAAAACTTTTTGAAATAAACTGTAAAATTGAATGAATTTAAAACAATGAATAAAATAAATGCTTCAAATTACCGCTTCTGAGTGGGCGCTTAAAATTATCCATTTTTGCAACAAAGAACTTGACAACACATACACGAACGTTTCATTATTGCTTGATGCATCTTTGAGAACTTTAATTAAAGATCTACTTTCTGATGAATGAGAAGCAGGAGTCGAGCCAAAAATAAATGAAGAAACTTTTCTGCTTAATCCTAAAAACATCCCTTGAGGCACTTTCAGAGTACGGCAAACTAGTATATTTGTAGCATCTACACTGTTGATTGCGATGTGTACCAAGGAGCTTGTCGTAGTGCCTAAAATGCAACCCAAGGGCTGCACATTCGTTAAGGAGAAACACTCCTGTCCTTGCAAATCGATGACCGATGTCTCTATAGAATGACCATCGTAAGCAATACTTGGCCAATATCTAACTATTCCCTCAGGAGAAGTAGCGATTAAACCAGGTATTTGATTACTGCCGTTTTCAAGTAAACATATTAGGTCTGCCTTGTGTGACAAATCACTTGGCGGCAACAGAAGTTCAAAGCAAGTGCATGTTGAAGAGCGGTCCAATGATGAACGTTTAAACTTCCAAACGAATACTCGACGACCACAAACTAGCCAGACCCAACCACTTTCTGAAAGTTTCACGGAGACTGCATTTCTCGATGACACTATAAAACACAATATAAATGAAAATAAACGAACTAATTTCACACCTTCTGACGATATAGCTTCGATAACCAGAACGGGCAAAACACTTCCATAATTACGAAGTGAATGAAGATTTGACTCCGCAATTATCGATTGACTCGTGTTCTCGCTGTGAATGCTAAATGAACACCTAAAATTACGACGAATGAAATACTGAGAAATTTCGAGACAACTTACTGGTTAAGTGCATGATTTCCTGAACCTGTCACATTTTTCGTCTTGAACAATGAAGAGTTATTTTTCGAATTTGATGAGAACGTGTGTTTCTTGAACATTTTGCGCGGTTGAAGTGTCGCCATCTGTTTTGTTTGTTGGTTTGTTGTGGTCTAAACAACGATGGATTCCGAACGAGAAGTTTCAACACGCAATGCTTCACAATTAATTGGTAATTTTTTACTCAAAGGATACACCCTATTGGATAGTTACTGCACAAAATGTTTCGTAAGAATAAAAAGATTGTGAACTAATTTCTTATTGCTTTTATTAAGACGCCTTTAATGAGACTTCGCAATGAAGAATCTTTCTGCGTTCTTTGTTCAAACTTGCCTAACAGTTCACCGCTTAAGTTAAATGATGAACAAGAGCTGTTAAACGTTGATTGCAACGATGTCAACACCGGAAAACAAAAGCTTAAATCGAATGTAAATGAATTACCGAAAAAATTATTGAAAAGTGACAAAATGAACACGTTGGAAACACTTCAACGAAAATTAAATTGGGCGGTCGATCAATTAGACAAAAACGAGTCCGTCAGCGAATGCATTCAGCTTTGTGCTTTAATCAAAGCCTGCAGCGACACAATCAAAATTATAAATGAGACAAACGCAGATACAGTACAAATAGTAAACGGTTCACTTGACGATTAGTTCACGATTTGGAAGATCAAAAACGAGAGCCTGTCGACGAAAAACACAATTTGAAAACGAACGGAAACTTTCCACCTAAAAATAAGAAATTTCATTGTAATTATATTTATCAAAATAATTGCTATTACTTGGATTAGGAATAGATATATGATTACAAAGAACCAATGCTTCGACTGCTTCTGCGACACTTTCAAACTGTATTAATCCGGAAGAACTTCGTTCGGCTAAAAAACAAACGGTCAGATAGATAAAAAAATAAATTTTACTGAACTTTTCGACTGGAAGAGTTTTACTCCACTGGCAACCGGTCCCCCAGTACTTTTAAAGATGGAAATAATTTCGTCGTCAGTCATGCCGTGAGGTGCATTGAAAAAGTGCAACACTTTGGCGGGAGGAGCGATGCGATTTTTACTCGCTGCTTCCGGGTTGGTAAATCGGTTATTACGATTACCCATGAAGTCTTTGAAGGAAGGAGTGCCGTCTTGAAGCTCGAACGGTTGTTGAACGTCATTTAGGAAGGCTTGTTTCGAGTAGCTCAGTTGCATTTTCTTTCCAAAAAATGTGAGATTATTGAGAGAATTTATGCACCGTTCGACGGCTACAGGATCGCCCATTTGAACCATTGCACATCCTTCCTTACTTTTCAAAAATTTCACCTTCAAAATCAAAAATTAGAACTGAAAATGACTCAAGAAAAGCTTACCCGAACAACATTACCGTATAAACAGAATAAGTTGAAAAGTCTTTCGGCATTCATCTTATCATGATCCAATCCATAAACCATCATTACGGCACCCTGTTGTGGGGCTCCTGTTGGCGGAGGAGGCTGCCCAGTCATCATTGGCGGAGGTGCACCCCCACCACCAGGGGGTGGTGGTGGAGGAGCTCCTCCGAAGCCTGGTGCCGGAGGAGTTGGCAAAACAGGAGCGCGTCCATCTCTGTATCTGTTTTTATGTTTTTAGAATCATTGTATAAGACATTACACTAACGGATCTGATGGTGGGTGTTGCATGTATGGATCGACGTAAGACTGAGGTGCTGGTGGTCGCGGTGCAGCACCATACCCTTCGTGGAAAGCTGTTTCTGAATGATCCGGTGCGTAGTTTCCCTGATGCGACGCAGCATTTATGTTGTTGCGATTGTTACCCATTCCTGCGACACAAAAGATGCGATTATTTAGTGAATGGTGACAGAGTGGCACCTGTTGGTTCCCCGAGAAGCGCAGGTCTGTCAGAAGGTTTACCTGTCAAAGAGAATAAATTTTGGAACGTTTGAATACAACAGTCGCAAAAAGACAAATATTTCAAAAATTGAAGTCCGCAAAAAGTGGAGGTAAACTAATCAAAAATATCCACCGTAAAGTCCTGTGCACCGCAAACGCAATTCACTCGTCAACCGATGACTGAATGAGCAGTTGAAGAAACCACGGAAGTAACACTAACCGCCACAGTGTCCACCATCCTGTGTATAATCAATAAACATTGTTATCACTACGTGTTCACTGTGTTTTGCGCAACTGGATTAATCACTCGAAGATCACTTGTAGTCAGTGGTCATGTCAGGCTTCTCGGTATCGATGTCATTCTGATTTGTGATCGTCTGCTTGTTGTTTGTTGTATTAATTGTTTGGACAAAGCATTTCAAAGGAAAGAAAGGTTGCCACTGTTTAGTTGATGATTTTTCAGTTTGTTGTTAAGCATCTTGAAAGAGGCTAATATTTTGCAGCATTCATTGATGCAAGCACTCTCAGCTCGTGTAAAACTATGTTTGCTGCTGTTTGCTGGTGCGTCGATAAACATCCCAATTATTGTCAAGTGTAAGCAAACTTTTGGTGGTCAAGAAAACGCTTCCCTGGGGTCCGTAGATTTCGAATGTTATAATAGTGCATTGTATCACTCTTGTCGCGATGTGCAATGCCTGTGTCACTTAATGTACATACCTAGAGAAGGATTCGTGTAATCGAAGCTCTCATTGTCATTCTTGTACACATTCAGGCGCGTAGGCTGTGAATGAAAGTATTTAACCGATTTATCAATTACAGTCTAAGTTCACCTTCGCAAACTCAATCCGCAAAGTGCAACATCCCGAGTATATGTCACAGCCGTGCAGCGCTTGCTTCGCTCGTTTAGCCGAATCGACCGAATCGAATTCAACCATTGCTTGTACTCCATTTTTCTTAAAAATAACCACTCGCATAACCTTTCCCTGAGGACTACAAATCTGGTGAATTACATCCTGAAATGAGATAAAGTTATAACATAAATTCAAGTTTAGCATCGAATAATGATGCCGCCAATTTCAACGCGGACGCCGGCAACGCTAATTGTTTTTGCATTGCTCTTTAAACCAATAGTAAACACTTACACAAGTAATGGGGTACGCAGGATTTATGACTGTGATCAACAAAACATGATTTTCTCGTTCATCGTTTCTGAAATAAACGCAACATTGTGATTTTCACGTAACAATATTGAGCGTTCAAACCTCGGATGTCCGCCGTATCTACTATTAGTATGTCCGTAATAACTAGGATTATTGTAATTTCGGTCCTGTAACGTAAGATGTATCGTTGCAATAATATAAGCAATGGTTACCTCATCTGTTTTGATCCGTTTAGCGGAGTGTCCCTCATATGTCGCCATTTTCACGGGTATTACGAAGCCAGTGACACCTATCGCTTACACGACAACTTATGGAAAACGATGAACAGAAAAGTGCAAAAACTTTTTTAAATTGTTATGCTACCACCACAACATTAACAGCAAAAATAGATTTAGTTGCGTTTTGATTTTGTTGCAGCAGTTGCTGTATCTAATTTCCAGCAGTTTATGCGAAATTGGATGCTTGTGTACAAGTAAAACACAAGTTACGAACAGTTTGAAAGACATAGAAAGCGATGACAGTTGCAACTTGCAAACACAAACAGAAGTGAACCTCAAATCAGGCGTGGCTTGTGAGTAGTATATAAAGCATGAGCATCGTAAGTGCATAATATTTGAAGTGAGCGACTATTTTATACCGCAAATTTTCATCTGTGAAAGGATTACCGGCAATTAGTTCACTTAGGAG
>NCKV01000390.1:0-18663 GCA_003675905.2 Leptotrombidium deliense
CAATTTTTAATAATTGCTTAAAATTTGAAGAAACGATAGAAAAAAATATTTATATTATACTCTCAGATTTAACTGAACTCTGGTAAGTTTTTTGTGAATTTTTTGTATTTGAAACAAAGTTTGGAGAAATTGGATGATTTTTTGCAGAACAAATGTCACGCGAATACTTGCTGCGGCGAATGTACGAAATGCAAAAAATGCATCGGTTTTCAATTTTAGGTTTTAATTTTAAACAAAAAAGAGGAGACGCGAAGTGTGCTGCAGTTTGGTGACCATCTGCTCTGTGCTCGCAGATTGATCAGTGAACATAATGATCGCCGAAGGGTCAGCGTATTTCGGGCGGCGCTTTGTGGCACCTCTGCTCGTATACGGACCGCGAGTGGCAGACTCGGTCTCCAGTCCCGCAGTCGTCGTGACGTTCCTTGTGTACTTCGACAGATGTTCACTGCTCTGCAGTCAAAAGGTATCGTATTTTTTGCCAAATCGGGTTTCAGGCGTTTGCTTGCATTCGAACTTTTCGTACTTTTCTCAATTCATTTTTAATTCGCGAAAAGAAGCGTTTCTCAACAAACAACACTTGATTTGTTGTTGTGAACAGTGTTCAACTATTTTTGAAAATACGACCGCAATAAGTAATAAGCAGTAATAACCTACTGACGGATACCAGTTATTTACCCGCTGCGATCGATCGCAGCTTTTATTCTTTTGTCGACTATTTTGTTTCGTTAACGTTTTCATTCAATTTTCATTTCATTTCAAAACGAAACGCTTAAATACTAAAAGTTTATTCTTGAAATAAAATTTGAAGTTTTTCGCATCTTGTAACGTAACGTGTTGCGAAACAGCAGTTTACTTTTTATAACGTTTTTCAATCGTAATCACTCTTTCGCTTGATATTCAACGGATAAACTTTTTATGTGTCCTTTCAATTGAATTGTATAGAACATTGGTAACGATGCGTCGAACACTGCTAACGGCTTCACTTTTTTGAACACCATCATCATTCAGGTAAACTTTTCGTTGCAAAATTTTATTTTCTCATTCATGTCACTCTGTTTGCTCGCACACCGCTGTTCAAAACTTCACAACTGTTCTTCTTTTCGGTAAATTATTGCTCAATTCTTCGAAACACGCTTTTTTCTCACATTTCTCGAAATTCTCGATTAATTACCGTTTTTAAAAGAACATTTTTTAGTGAAAACAGCCGTTTTTCTGACATCGAAGTTTGTAATTTTTTACGTCCGCTGTTTTTGCACAATTAATGCTTCTATTCAATGATCAAAATGTTCGTAAATTTTCACTTATTGCGTTTTAAACTTTTCTTCTTTCCTGGAATTCTGCTCATTCTTTCCATTGTTTTGAAACACTTAAAGAGACATTAAGATGAATGTTCGTTTGAACTAAACATTCATTTCGCATTTCCTGAAATATTTATTCTTCTTGAATTTTTATTTTTCAGAATAGAAATTAGCACTGCGTAAGTGTTTACAATTAAACATACTGAACATTGAAATTGAAGTCAAAGATTTAGTATTCCAAGAAGAGAGAAGAATTTCACTGATTCGCTTCATTAATGAAATACATTTGGGAAAGGTAGGACTTGAATTTTGTCAATTTTTCATTTCAATTTTGTCGCTCAATTGGTCTGCTAAATCCGCCATTATTGTTCATTTATGTTTCGTGTATTTCATTTTATTCAATTATAACACACTTATAATATTTCTGGTTCGCAATTGTCTGTTGATTTGTGCTCTTATTGTGACAAACAATGAACAACCTATTTTCGAAACATTCTATTTATTACGATTCCGAAAATCGTTTTATTTTGACATCGATTTTTTATATTTCAAACAAAATGTAATAACAAAAAAGTTCTTTAAGTGTTGACTGAAAGTATCGGATTTAATTTTTAAGCAACTATGAATGTTTTTGGAAACACTAAAATTTTGCAGACATTCAACAAACATTGTTCTCGTTGAAATTATTCGTTATTTTCGCAAAGAATATTAATACTAAATATAATAAACGATTTTTAAGATATGGTAGCGTTTTGATACATATTTCCTTTTAAAAAAAACGTGAGTTGCGTTTATGTCAAGGCTTTTGTAACACTGAATTTTACCGTTAAAACGCGATCAATCAAACGTTATTGTTCATTTCGTGGTTTACAGTATTATGTGGTCTTGCGTCCTTTGACCCTTAACTTGCTCTACACTCAGACAAGTGATCGATTGCTTCCCGCAGTTTCGTTATTCTTAACAACGAAATTAAAGCGGCTCTTATCAAAACAGTTTTCTGTTTTCTTACGTTTTTTGTTTCAACTTTTTTGCGAAAACAAAAATATTTCAAAGAAAGTACGCAAATTGCTTAAATCTGAAAGCGTTTAATTACAAACACCGGTGTTTTCCCTGTAAAGCGATGAGCAGATGGTTCGGTGAGCTTTTTCGACCACACATCTCAGTCACAGCAAACATTCACTCAAAGATTATAATTTAAAAGAACATTTAGAAACGGCAGCTGCCGAATGCGACTGACAAACGTTTTGCGTTTTCTTTTCTCAAAACATTTCTTTAAAAGTCAAAAGTTGCAAAAATTCTTTTCACTGAGTTACACAATTCGCCAAATTATTGTCTAAAAGTGCGTTTAGGTAGTCTTTATTCAACTAATTGAACGTCAATTGAGTGTTTCAATTCATTTTTGTGTACAACATTTCGATGTACACAAAACTAAAAATTCAATTTTGCTTCGCAATTGTTTAGTTAAATTTACTATTTTCGGTCTGCTAAGAAAATGCGAATTATTGCGAAAAAGTATGTACAATTAAAATTGTTCACTTTATTGTACAATCTAGTTTGAAAACTTTTTTAGTTTTTACATGCATTTGAAAGGTACAGCTTGTTTCTTTTAAGATTCTCAAAGGTTTAAATTGAGTTAATCAGAAATATAATTATTGTTTGCAACAGTCCTTGAATAAAGTCACGAAGAGATTTTTAAAAATTCCACTTTTAATACTAGGTTTTCGTAGTGGAATATTGTTAATCTATATTTACACAGTAGTATTAATAAAGGTTTATTTTTAACGAAACTTGTCACTTGCAAATTGCAGTCACAAATTACAAAGTAATACGAAATAAATTATATAATGAAGCAAATTTTTCAACAGAGAACATATACCATTTTTATACGTCATCTCAAATTCATTAAATTTTTGCGGTGAAAGTATTTTAGTCGCTTTGCTAATCTTTCATCACGAAGAATCTTTTCGAGCTAACATGTCGCAAAATGTGACGAAACATGATAATTATATACAAAACATTGTGAAACTAAAATTTTTTTCAATGAATATTAATGAATAATTGAATTTTAAAAGATTAATGTAGCGCGGCTAGCCGGAATATTTTCTATTTTTGCTTGTTTTGTTGTCGCTTTGTAATAAAAAATTTTCACCTTAATGCTATCATTGTATGCATACATAAACGAATAAAATATATATTGTATGTATACACGAACACAATGTGTTTCATTGCTGAAAAGAGGCCAAAATGATTCGCCAATTATTGCACATAATCTGTGAATTTACTTTTTTAACAAAAATACATTTAAAATTAGAAAAAGTTTGACTCGAATGCTGCTGAATAACAATAACAAGTGAACCGTTCCAATGCATGTATAACTTTTCATATTTATTATCAATGTTATTCGCTAACAGTAAACCAGCAATAAAAAGGTAAATTGGTGATTGCGTATCGGAAACTTGAGTTTTACTGTTCACGTTGTTGTTCACTGTTGTTCATTGAAAAGTTTAACAGCAAATTTCGCTTAAAATAGCGCTGCATGTTTTGTCGACACACTGACCTATTCAAATATTCGAGAACAATTACTTCTCATCCTCAACCCTTTTAGGAAAGTAAAGCGTAGCAAAGTTCGTTTCGGAGAACACTTGTAAGTGTTCTTAAATTAAGACAATTTATATGCATCGTTTACTCAATTGTACGCCTAATTAAACAAATCGCCACAACCATTACTGGAATATAATTACTTACACGTGTACATTGTGTTCCCATCTTGTACTCATCAAAATAATTCCTTTTTGCTTTTCATTTTCATGTTCATTTTTCACTTTATTTACTATTATTGATTGTTTTAAATTTAGAACATCTAATAAAATAGTAAAATAAATTTAAACTTCGCTTTGTTTCGACACAACATAAATCCAAATTTATAGTTTTAATTGCGAAAAAAGAGCACAACTTATTATATTCGAAAACTTTTATTAGTTGTAGTCTTTACAAAGAATTGCAAACTCAATTTCACATGTCATCAATTTTACAAATTCAAATACTTTATGTTATTAAAAATGAATGCAATCAGTTTCAATCGAACATTTTATTGGCAGCAAACAGTATAAACTTTTCTTCAAAGTTCATGCTTAACTTTTATGTCGACTTGTGTTCAACTTGTTAAACCATGTAAAGTTGGTTTACGATTGCGATATTAAAGTGCACTGCTTCTTGATGTCGATGACAACAGATTGAAACACTGAAGTTATTACGGCTATTTCAGATGGAAAATGATGTTTCCATTAAAGTATTACACTTGGAATTAAGAGAATTAAGAGAAAACTATAATTCTAATTACAAATTTACAGTTGAAACCAGAATAAAAGTCGTTATCTACAGTAAGAACTAATAGGGAATACATTGAAATAAGGATTAAATTTTACTGCATTCTGCTTACAATTTCACAGTTTCGATCATAAAGATATGCAAACTGCACTGCTTGTTTAATCTTAATAATTGTAAAATTAATGACGATATGAATTTTATAATCAAAACTATTCTTGATGTATAACTGTGTTTTCACAAATACAGCAAAAAATTATATTTAATTTTTGAGCCAATGAAACTTTCTGAGATTAAAAATTAGAATGGAAAATTCGAATATTGATAAAAATAACTTTGTTATAAAGAGAGATTATTTTATTGAAAACGCTTTAACGGTTGAAATGATGAATACTGTTGTTGCATAACTACTGTATTGTGTATTTCACTGAATGCAACAATGGATTCGATTTCGTGCAGCTGCTCTGGTGTGTCACCGAATACAGGTTCGCACGTTGAAGTCACCACCCAAATAGAACCACCTAAAATTAATACAATTGAGCACAGGTACTTGGGTTTGTACCACTACTTTTTGGTTCGTATTCAGTAGCGAAATATCTCATACGAATATGCCACAATCTTAGTTCACATTATATTTAGAGGATTACATAGAGGTGTATACCATATTTTGTTCATTATATTTTTCAATACAATTTCAAAACCTTTTACGGAAATGTTTGGTAATACAAACGATATGTCGTTATATTGTCGTTTGAGTTAACAGACATGTTGGTATGGAGAGATTAACGTTTAAAATTATATATCTGTTAATCGATGTTAAAAGTGTGCTTGCACCTCAGTGTACTTTAACCTCTGTGAAAACCTCTGAGGTGTAGAAAACCCAGAAAACTGCCTTCATGTACTAATGTGTGTAGAAATACTAGAGAGGTTAGTATTTGTATTTCGGCAGTTTATTGTTACAGTCGACAGTTAATGTGCTGAACGTGATTGCTGTCACCAGCAGAAATTGCACGACGATGAATTGAATACATCGACATTGACGTTGTTGCCCATGAATTAAATACACTGACACATTGATTTGAATTGTGCTTTGTCACATTTGCGCGAGAAATTATGTTCCACACTTAGTGAACTTTCATTGTGCATTAAATCCCTTAATTCATAACTTACACAATAATTGACAGAGTTTTGTCAGCCATAATTTTAAACTTTTAAATAAATTAAATTTGCTGCAGTCTTTATTCACCATTACTATAACAGCATCATGCAGACCTCTGTTTCACCCAGTAAGTCAAAGGCCACACACACGTAACAACAAAATTCATTCAGGTATATTGACTAAGCAACAGAGGACACATGACAATAAAAAATTTGAAATGTGAGATGTGGTAGCCGAATAAAGTTTCTGAATCCCGGTTTGTGTTCAAAAATTTAAAAACTGAAATTGTCGCCCGCTTTCATTAGGTTCAATTTATCGAGTCGCGTAATAATCTGCAATTGACAAAAGAATAATCTAAATACTGGCCCCGACCCTGTAATTACACTACTTTCGCATAGGGTATAAAAAATTAGTTACACGGATCAAGTTTGAACCCCTTTAAAAAAAGTTTACAACAATATGTTGTACTTTGTGGTATCTTAGCTGTTTTGATATAATGACGATTAAATAAACATTTTCATCGTTCAACATTAAGTATGTTTGGTTGTCGAACATTTGAAACTAGTAAATATATAGTAGTTTATATTAATGTTGTGACCATAGAACAAACTTTCGTAGTACACTGAGTGTATTTTTTCTGGAAAAGAGTAGTTGAGTTGTGCATATGAAGATGTCTGTACATACACATGCAAAGACAACATCTGCTGTTCACCTGAACCCAGTGCCATTTCGGAACTGGTTTATTCATTGATTGCAGCATTCGTTAAACTGCAGTTACATTCAATTTACCGTTAGCATAAAGTGATTTAATTTTAGCCTTAAATTTCATTTTTTGATTGAAACATTGAATCACCTCGTTTGCGATTAAAAGATGAAAATACGTGACTAAGCAGCAAAATGGAAATACGGGTCCATTGACGATTGACGTGAATAATCCTTTTATAACATTGAATTGAATTGAGCAGTTGTTGTGAACACATTCACGCGCAATCGTCAATCGTAATCAGAAATCGCTCATGTCACTGATCAGCAATCGTTATAAACTATGTGCTCAAGTGTACAACCTTCGTGTCAAGCACTTCAAATCATTTTTTCACGCGAATGCAATAGTCGATGTGAAATTGTCTGATAAAAATGCATTGTGCCGTTGACAGCAATAAATCGTTCGTTTGTCAAATTATATTTCTATCATTTTCTTTTTTTCTTCGTTTATTGTTTTTATCAAAACAGCTCTCAATTAAATTGAAGTTTACAGAAATGACAGCTTCTCAACTATAATTAAGTTACTTAACTGACTCATCTCATCTCGACTTTATTTCCTGCTTATTCAGTGTAATGAATGTTGCGAAGAAATGAAAGTGCGCGAGATTATTGCATCATTAATAATCGTCTTAAGTTAGATTTTATAGATTTTGAATTCTCGAAAATAAGTCATCAGTTTTGATATCTCAGCAAAAAGATGGAAAATTTCAAATTGAAGTAATAACTGTAGCAAACATTAAAAATAAATTGTGAGAAATTTAAAATATAATTAAATAGAACAGAAAAGGAAGCAAAAAAAAAATTGAATTTCACGTCTGTTTAAATGAACTTTGCGAATGCAATGCAATATTCACGGTCAACAGTTTTGTTGTGACTTTTCGTGGCTTTTAACGAAAAATTTTTGAAGGATGCAAAAAAAAAACGAAAGACACAACAATGTGACGTCTGAGACACATTTGCAAAATTGCGTTTCTTTAAAAGCAAACATTAAAGAAGAGTCAATAAACCTGAAAAGGAAGTGAACTAAATTTAATTAAAATAAATGCAAAGCGTATTACAAGACATAAAATAATAAATATAAAACGAAGTGAAAAAATTAAGCGAACATCGCTTAATCGTTGACACTTATTTATTTTTTAATTTTTAAGAATTAAAATTTTCACAAAAGTTCAACTATAGTTTCGTAAGAAGTTTAAACAAGAAAAATTACATTTAATGTTAGTCAATAAGAATTCATAGTGACAATCATTACCTGTGTGGCGAAGTAAGCATTTAAGCATTTAACTCTTTCGACACAATTCTAAACATCTTAAATCTCAGTTTTGCATTCAATTGAAGCGGTTATTCGTGTTTTGATCACATTAATGTTACAATTTTGAAGCGTTTTTGTTTCGCAACGTGAATAAAATGGAATAAAAAGAGTAACATATTCACATGTGGCGTGTGCCCGAACAGTTACGTTACGTTAAGTAAAGCAACATTAAATAACGGTTAAAAATGGTAACAGTTTCCATAACTTATCGAAGTAATAAAAAATGCAGTTTGTTTGCGAATGTAAAGCAGAAGAACGGCGACTGCGAAGCCAGTGATCGCAATCATTCGAATCACGGGAATCGGTGCATCGTTGCAATCGCCGCAATTGCTTCCTCGTTTATTACAGGTTATTTACTGAAATACATAACAAATGTATCCAAAACTTGTTTTCAAGCTTTTTTAAGTATCTCTTTTTTTCGTGGAAACATTCTCTAAAAAGCATTGCAGTCTCAAAAGTAAGAGAAACATAATTCTTGATCACATTTAATACACACTCGTAATGTTTGCGCGAAACGACACAGTAAAGGTCACCAGTTGTTCAGTTCTATTCGATTTGTGGTCTCTTCACTTTGTTTGTGTGCACTTTTGCCGAATCTCGCTGTAAAGACTTCGTTCCACACTGCTCCACACTTACGACAAGTTTTAAGTTTTATGAGATTTTTTGCAACTTATATTTTTTATAATTCGCTTCGCCTTCGAAAACAACAACGAAAAGTCGACGTCATTTTTAGCAACGAACTTGACTCGAGTTAACGACTTATGTTCACTTAACTTGTCTATTGTGCTCGCAGTTCACCTCGCTATTCATTTGCGAGTTTCATATTCAGTCAAAATATTCGAATTGTGTCTGTTTAGCAACACTCGTATTGTCAACAAAATACATCGAACTATTAATGTAATTGTGATTCATTGATTAAGGTAAGAAACTCAATAATTTGTTTATTTTAGCGTTTAGTGTATTAAGATCTTTGTTAAAAATAATCATTTCAATTATTTCCACCAAAAAGTTATACTTTATGAAGTCATTTTTCTCGTGTCAATGGTTAAAAATAAGGAATGCTTAAACGCAATTAGTAGAAAGTCGGTGCCAATATTAGCAGTTTTCAGTGCGAACCTTTGTGAACAATGCACAAGCGAATAGATTTTTGGTATTGGCAACCCTTTGAGGCTCGTGTGTCCCTTCCGTTTACTTTTGAACGCTGAACGCAAAGCGTGCCTCGAAGTATACACACAAAAGCATTAGCAATGCTGTGTAATGCACGGTGAATTCACGTCCCATGTACGGAAACAAAGGTTCGCTTCGTTTGTTCACCATCTGTGCGTCTGTTCTCCATTAAAAAATGCGATGAATGAATGCAATGGCGATTGTATGAATGGCACTGATATGCGTTCACTGGTGTACGAGTTCAGTAGACGACAGGGAGAAGTTTACACTGCCTGAGGAGGTGCCTCGCACTATGTATATCCTCTTTGCATCTGTTTCCTGTTGTGTCGTCCAAATTTTGGTCCTAATAATTTGAGCACCGAAAATTTTAGCACACATCATTCGCGTTTTGTTGCTTGTGTATGTTTGTTGCTGCATTTTTTGTGCACGCTTTTAGCAGTTCAAACAAATTTTTATTTATTCGCTTAATAAGTGCTTGTTTTATTTGTTTTTCATTTGTTTATTTCTTTTTTAATTACGTGAATACATTTTTGCGTTAGTGATTACAACTTTTCCAGAGTTTCGTTGCTTAATTTAAATATTGTTTGTTTTGTTTCTGCTGTATTTAAACTGAAAGTTTCAAAATTTTCGATCGAAGTAGTTTTCGTTTCAAAATCTAGTACTTTAAAAACGATTACTTGGTGATCAATGTTATCTTTGTCGTGGTAAGAACGGTTCAATGAAATATTTTCATCATTCGTTTGTTCTACAATTCTTTTCTGCTAAACTTTGTTACTCAAAGCTTCGTAAATATATTTCAACTCTTGAATTATTTAAGAAAGAGAATGACTTGCCATTAACAATCGTAAAAAAGCTGTTTTCTGTGCATTACATTTTCTTGTCTTTTCTTAGCGAAATGAGTGAGATTTGCACACAAGTGAAACGGGAAGCAAATTTCCGTCCTTTTTCGACCGCAAATCCTTTATCCTTCGTCTTTTATCCTCACACTGCAAACTTCGAAGGATTTGCAACATTTTCGCGTTAATTCTCTACTTTCATTTGTAAAACTGTTTAATTAGTGTTGCATTGCATTGCATTTAACGCACAATGTGTTCATAAAGTTTATATAAAGTTAATATACAGCGAAATAATATGCGTTCGTTCATTCATTGCAGCATAATTGAATGTTCTGAAAGTGAAGTTCCGCAATAATTATTAATTTCACAACAATAACAATGATGCGTTTAAAAATTGATAATTTTTGTTTGCAATCGAGTCGACATTCAGAGAGAGTGCAATAAACGTCGCAATTGTTATAAAATTAAAAGAACCGACATTTAAAAAACTAATTAAACATCTGCCGTTTTTTAATTGTAGTTACTTTTTGAAATTCATTCGAGTTCAATTTTGAAATTTAAAAAAGTGACAAAGCATTGAGTTTAAAAGGAAAGGCACAGTTGTCGCACAAGCAGCTGCTTCCTATCCTCGCGATTCGAATTGCATTTTCGGGTGTTGGCAAAGAGAATGCAAACGACCACAGAATGCGACTCCACGGTTCGATACGGGTATTCATTGCGTCAGTACACTCCATGAATCTAAACAATACAACTAACTTTTATAAGAAATGCACGAATTGTAAATTGTAATGTAATGAAAATTGTAAATTTACTGACGCACTCTTTTCGTTTAGCTTCTATTTTATTTTCGCAATTTTTTGTTTGTTTTTAATTTCGCCAACATTCGTGTCAATGTTAACGAATGCGGCTATTTTTCAACGCCATTCCTGTAATAATTGGTTGACTGGAAATTAGGACAAACGCGGCTAGCAATAAATAAACATCGCGCAACACGTGTTTATCAAGTAAACGTTTCCTTTTTTGCTTTCTTCAACAATTATGAACCAGGAATCGAAACTATTTAAAGTCAATGATTGCATAATACGCAGTACTCAAGTTACCGCTATAATATTGTAACATTTTTTATCGAAATCATTTTTCGAAATAAGTTTTCTAACTTTGAAAGGTTTAGCGAACTATTACTTAATACAAAATGAAAAAGAATGCGTGTGTGATGTGTGCTCGATTTATGAAATGCAATTTGACGAGTAAAACGTTAACCTCTTTAACCTGAAATATATAGTTGCGAAACATTTGATTGTGTGCCGGTGAATAAAGCTTACAGAATGACACTGATTGCAGCGTTATACTGTATTCAAGTTCAAGGATCGGTAACAAATCGACGATTACCGATCACGCGGTGTATTCGCTGTGAAAGACCTTTTCAGTTTTACTGACAATATCATCAGTTGTATATTAAACGTAAACTACTCTCTGACAATAATACATTGTGTGCATTGACTGATACATATCTAACTTTATAACAACAAACGAAAGCAACAATCGTTTGTTTACTTGCAATAATCATTTTCGAGTCTTTGTTTGATAGTCACAGCAGTCGACGGTCGATTGTAGTCCGAAATATCAGTAGATTTGTTCAAGTAAAAAGAACATTTCTCCGCAGTTCTTTGTTTCCACGAAATGATCTGTTATTTCATTGCTATTAAACACGTGCTTTTCCAAGTGTTTCTTGCGTTCACTTTAATTAACACCGTTGATTAATGCGCATTCAAGTTGTTTCTGCGTTTGCTTCAACATTGTTTCAAAACTCTCATTATTCATAAATGTTGTGATAATTGTGCATGTTCAAGTTTTGTGTTTCTATTTTCGACGAAATAAAAGGCAAACACATTTTAAAACTCACGAATGACCGTGAATACGGTTAAAGGCTTTTGTTGTGTGTATTCAAGTGAACAACGAATGAAAAGAACTCGAAAAGGCAAATAACCGTGTAAATTATGTAATGAACAATTACGAACTTTGAAAGAACTAATTACGAGTCAGCTGAACTGCAGTCAATTGCAACTCATAATACGAATTATTACGTATGTATCACATCGCTTACAATCTTCATTGAACACGAACAATGCGCAATACTTTTTCAGGGTTGATTTCTCTGATCATTCGTTTGTTGATTTTTCATATCGAACTTATTCTCGCCGAAATCATGTTCAATTCTGCTCCATATTTATTGTCACGCATTGTGTTGCCGAAGTTCAGAGTTGTGTTCATTGTGCAGCACGTTCCGTCGCTTGTTTTCAAACATTTTTTACGTTTCAAAAACATTTTCTTTGTGAAAAACATTGATGCGTAAAAATTTTGAAATATTTTCGATTGCAAATTTTATTCACAATCATTGCTTTTTAATCAATTACTTGAATTGAACTGAAACCAACAATTGTGAACCTTTTTTGAGCTGTTTGCTTTTCGTGAACATCACATCACATAAGTTTACTGCCGACATATCTTATTGCAAAATAGACATATTATCAATTTTTGCATTTAACATAAAGTATCGGACAAAAAATGTTGTCCAAATTTCAATGGCTTAAACCGGTTTCGAATAGAGATTAAAGTCAACTTTGTGTCCGTATCTGTATTTGGTGAAAAGATTGTTTACTTTGACAATGTAATTTAGAAAGTACCAAAGCAAGAAAATAGAGTATTTTTAAAAACAAATTTTGTAATCTCATTATATAAACATGTAATTACATGTTTTCAGATGAATACTAGTGCTCGAGTACAAAGTTATTCTATTTAAAAAAGGTAGTCACAAACTTTGGTTGCTTAGCGATATCAGTTAGGTTAATACGTTGTGTTTTTCATCTAATCTATTTTCTCCGTTTTTACACAGTAATTTCACTCGCAGTCTTACATAAATTCGGCTTAGCTAAGTATTCAATTTGTCCGATTTTCTAAAACCACGCATTCATCTCATTACGATTCATGAATATTTTTCGGTTCTTTATGTTTTTGTTAAAAATGTTGATTTTATTTCTTAAAAGAATCCTTAATTACAAATTGCTTTCAAAAACATTATGAATATTAAGATTAATAAGTAAGACTTGTGAAAAACAAAACGATTGCAATTTTGAAATTAAAAAGAAAAGAAAAAAGAAAGAAAGCAGACGGAGAGAATAAATGTCTGACTCGCGGATCGATTGGAAGTATATTGAATTGAAGCGAGTAAATCGTTGAAGTGTTTGCGAGATGCAACAAATTGCAACGGTCAGCTGCGAACCCGGAAACGATTGAACGGTGACCGCTTTTCCGGGAAAACGGGAGTGTTGCGCGATAAGAGCGGTGTGCGTGAGTGAGTGACCGCTGCGGGCAAACAGCGACGAGAAGCTTTGAGACTTGAATGCAAAGTGAACTGCAGAACGAGTGAACAGCAGTCGACACGAGTCAACATCCTTTGTATGGAAACGGTCGCAAGGCTGTTGTTCACTGCTTTACTGCTGCGTTGCGAACACAACACTGGAGCTTCGACTGCAGTCATAGTACGCTTGCGCTCAGCGAATAATCATCAGAACCTCAGTGTTTAAAAAAGCGATCGAAGAGTTGACAATTGTTTGGTCGCTGTGTGCCAAGCATTGAGAACACTTTTCGATCACTTTTCGCGAATTTTACGACAAAACGACCGAAACGCGACTGTTTTAACCATTGTTAATCATACTGTGTTCTATTTGGCAGTTCGGAATCGAGCGTCGGACACGCGAATTGTCCGTCTTATTACACCGGTTGTGGATTGTATCGCGTCGATATTTCGAAGCCAGAAGTCTACGAGCAGCGATCGACTCAACAGAGAAGAGTTCAGCGGAGTGGTTACCGACGTCGGGAAACGCACGCACACGTCGGCAGTCCGTATCACATCTCATCTCAGCGTTTCTTCATATACCGAGAAGCTGCGAACGGATCTTTTTTCTACTGCGATTCGGCGCTAATTATGGGTCAAAAAGCGTCGTCTGCTTACAAATCTAGCGATGCGCAACGCGCAACACTCTCCTCATTCACCGCCGGCGGTCACACAAAGTACGGACGAGGTAAAGATGCGTTAAATGGCAATTTGGACAACGGACGGCCTGCGCGTTTGGATGTGTTGCTCGACACTCCTGCCAACAATTACGAGGTGATGGTAAAACATTCCTGGAACCCAGACGACCGCAGCTTAAATATATTTGTGAAAGAAGATGATCCGCTGACGTTTCATCGGCATCCGGTCGCGCAAAGCACCGACTGTGTGCGCGGTAAAGTCGGCTACACGCGTGGTTTACATGTTTGGGAATTGAGTTGGAATACTAGACAACGCGGTACACACGCTGTCGTTGGAGTTGCAACCAGTGAGTGTCCGCTGCATTCACAAGGATATCAATCGTTAATCGGTTCGAACAGCGAGTCGTGGGGTTGGGATTTGGGGCGTAATAAACTGTATCACGACGTGAAAAACAACGCCGGAACCACGTACCCGGCAAATCTGGCAGCTGACGAAACGTTTATTGTACCTGATACATTTCTGGTCATATTGGACATGGACGAGGGTACGCTAGCGTTTATGGTTGATGGCCAGTATTTGGGTGTCGCTTTTAGAGGACTGAAAGGCAAAAAGTTGTATCCAATTGTGTCCGCGGTTTGGGGACATTGCGAAATCACTATGAAGTACATCGGCGGCTTGGATCCTGAACCACTTCCACTAAAGGATTTATGTCGTCGTGTAATTAGACAACAAATCGGCAAAAGTCGATTACCTCGGTTACAGACCGAATTGAATTTGCCAAATGCTCTTAAATCGTATTTATTGTATCAAATGAGATGAACTTTTTAAATTGTTTTTGTTATTTATGCGAGAAGACAACTCGAAACGAAACGACGATTTTGAATCCGATGACATTACAAAAACATGCCACAATATTTCCATTTAAATGCGTCTATAAGTGTATATTTCGTCTCTTCTCCAGTGTTTGTAGACATTTACATTTTCGTCCTCAAACTTCAACATTCATTAAAGAAACAAAAGACTTATGCATTTTGATCCGTCAGTTTTGATTCCAATTATTTATTTCTTGTCGTGCAACGCATTACATGCTTTATTTTTGAACATCGCTTGTTTCACACACAATAAAAACATTGTTGCTTTTCTTGAAATTAGACTGCAATGTCAACGAAGAAACATGTATTTGTGTGCTCTTCTACACACACAAAGCGATACATGTTTTGATTGCACTGCACTTGACATCAGGTGACGCTTGACTTCTGATCACTGATCACATTTCGTTATGATTCGTCAATTTTTCTTATTTGCTTCAAACAAAAAATCATCAGTTTGTATTCACAGCGACTTGTTTAATTTAGTCTCAATGAATATGCTTAATTACATAAGTACCACTGATTACAAATATGAATACTGCTCAATTCCGAAGATAGTACAGTTTTGTAGAAAAACAAGAATGTAATATAAGAGAACAGCACTTTAAAACGTTATTTTAAGTTTAAACTTTTAATTCTAAAAGTTGTGCGAAATAATTAAGTTCTGATTGCATCTGAAGTGAAAATCGATGAGATTAGAAATTATGAAAAGTAAACATTACATTTTCCAGTAACATCTGTGAAATTTCTTCGTTTGTTTATTCAATCTTATAGTACAAACTGATCACTGTACGCTGTGATTTGTTTAGAAACTTCTATCATCCATAATTCGCTGTTAATTAAGTGTCGGAAAATTTTGTTAGCCTAATTAACGTGGTTTTTACTGTACCGGCAGTTCGATATCCAATATTTTTTGCATGTGTTTATATTGTATGTAAAAATCGAAATGTAAACATCAAAAGTTGATAGTATGTCTTGCTTTCGGAGGTGTTAATAATGCTTTCCTGTTGTTTAAATGATGTCCATGTCCATAATTAAGAGTGTCCTGATTTCGGAGGTAAGTTATCAATCATTTTCAATTGGATTCTATCGGGCGGACGACACTTGTCCTTTGTGTGGAGGTGTCCGTAATCGAGAAAGCGTTAATTGAGAGGTTCGAGTAATTATTTCTCATTCTTTATCCGCAGATAAATTGGAATTTATTGAGATACATTGAATCACATTTGAATACAATTTTGAGAGGTATAAATTTGTCTTGCGATATCGACGGAAAAGATCCAATATTGTCTTTTTGCGGAAGAATTGAATTCTTGTTATAAAAATGCTTTCAAATTTAATGGAAAAGGAATTATAAAAAATTAAGAAAATCTTTTGTGTATTAAAAGAATTAAATGCAATTGACAATTCTTTGAAAAACATAATAAAATTCAAAATTTAAAAATGAACAATTTTAAAACTCAGTAAATGACAACAAATATTTACATGCATAATGTATAATGTATAAATTTATAGACGTGTTTATTAGCAAACTAATTTCAAAATCGTTCACCAAAAACCCGCCTCACCCTGTAAATTGTGAGACTATGTAACAAAATGATGTAAATGTTCAATTCTCAGCTCATTTGTAAATTTGTACAATTTTAAAACAAATAAATAGGAAAACATAATTTTATGAGGTAGACGACTAAGATGATGTACTGTTTTGTGATTTATAATGCTGTGAAACGTTTTGTTGTGACTGCTCATTACTGATGAGTTGTGTGTTTTCGTCAACTGTTTCAGACTCGTCACCAACCGGTGCTCTTTTTTGTAAAGGTTTATAAACACCGTAAATAATCGCTGCAATAATTGCAGTGAATATACTGAGACCTGAAAAACAACGAAACACTGATCGACCACCGGATGCATCCCAAACAAATGCGCCCAAAAGACGTCCAAATACTCTTCCAATTCCAAGGTTTGCATTTGACGCCAATGCAACAAATGTCATTAAATAGCCTGAAATCGAAGTGATTACAAAACAAGCAAACAAAAGTAAACAAACCAGGAGGTGCCAGTATCATCGCGAATTCAACGTTTGCGACAACAATGATATTTCCAGACGGAATCAATGAGTAGATTGGAATTAAAAGCCAAGGATCGTGTATAAATGAGATTAACAAGTATCTCAGTGCGAGCAGAACAAGAAAAACTATGTAAACGTAAAAACCAATTTTCTCGGCAATTATATTCGAGAAATAAGCTACTGGTATGTTTGCCAATGCAGTAACACTTCTCAATATTCCCAACAAATACGGTGGACCTCTAATATCTCTATAAAACATAACGAAATATGGCGTACGAACACTCTGCAGTACTCCAACTAAAACAACAATAAAATAGAAAAACCATAGTCTGCCAGATTTTAAAAATTGTTTTATCGGTTTTCGTTCTTCTTGCTTTCTTTTTGTAATTTCCATTTTAAGAAAACAGACAAATACGAATAAAGGAACCATAAAACCAGCAAATAGATAAAACGCAGGTCGATAATTAATAGCTTCATCACTTTTAGAATAAACTGTCATCAACACGCCTGTCAATGGATTGCAAATCATTGTGGCAACTAATGACCAGATTCTTTGCTTTCCATAGCCACCTTTGTTTTTCGCAATGGCTGCAATGCTTGACTGAAACATTACTTGAATTGATAATTGAAATGAGTTGAAAGCCAATCGCAAGAAAAGGTAAATCCAAAAAATGTTTTTGAATGAACTTCCGTCTTCATTAATGTTTGTTGGAAGTTGTGATATTATAATACAAATGACTGTTATGCAAACAATGCATATCAGGTTCACAAGCTTGTGATGTCCAAACTTTTCGACAAGAATTCCAAAAGTTGGTGGAACCACAAAATTTAAAAGTGGCAAAACAGTGTAAATAATACCAGATTCAAATACAGTCAAGCCAATTTCCTTCAGTTGTATCGGCATATAAAAGAACAAACTTGTTCGAGCTATCAAAGAGAACAAAAATCTTTATGAAAACAAATTTCCATATTTATTCTCATGATATTTAAGTTTATCAGGCTGTTTTAATTTTCAGGGAGTAAATTAAATTTACAATTAAAAATTTATTTTTGACGATTTTACTTCGTTTTAAAACTAACGACCTCGTACATGTCCTTATAATGTAGTGTCCTTATAATCGAGTTATAAGGACATGTGTTACGAAATCGATACTAAAAAGTGATTTTAAAAAATCAGCTAACAACGAACATCGCCAAATATTGTTATACCTACATAAAAGTAACAAATCAAGACTTCTTTATTCAAATCAAGACTTATCCTGTGGTTCGATTCATGTTCTTATAATTCGAGTTATAAAGTACAGTGTAGTGTTGCAAGTCGGGTAACCCGAAAAAACCAGAACCCGACCTGAACTTGTTTCTGGTAACCCGAACCCGAACGATTCCCCGAAATTTTCGAGTCGGAAACTTCGGGTCCCGACTTGCAACACTATTATAAACACTGTCTTTAGTGCACCTGAACGACTTTTTCTAGGAAGAGGTCATGTCGTTCTATAAGGACATGTCTTATATACGCGAGAGAACGTAAAAAATCACTATATCGCTATAAGCTATCGTTATATTGCTTCGAAATTTTCCTGGAAACAAATATTGCACTGCATCTTATCCAAAAGTTAACAAGATGCAGTGAAACCTGATAATCGACACACTAATTTATTGATGCAAACAGTTCAAGTAGTAACGCGAATATTTGCGTAATTTCTCATTTTTAATCAATCAACACTTGCGAACGATGCATACTATTTTCGACAACAAATTTTTATTTGAACCTCATAGAAAATTGGTTTATCCCCAAATTAATATCAATGAGATAAAATGTCTTTTTGTCCAATATTGTC
>NCKV01000391.1:0-18655 GCA_003675905.2 Leptotrombidium deliense
GGATCGCAGTCACGACCGGTCGCGCACCTCTTCGTCACTCAACTCGAGCAGTGCGACCAAAACTGCGAACTCTTCGCTGCACCGGTTTAGTGTGGACGCATTGGCAGGAACAGGAACGACAACTTCCAACAGTGACCGACGGCACAACAGACAACTGAACATTACCTCCGACGAGGACGGAAGTGTGACGAGTTGGGACGACGACGTTCCCGGCTCCGAAGACGACGACATTGATGTGGACGATGTGGACGACGTCGGACCACTGAGTCCAACTGCAGTGTCGACAACGTCGGACTCGAGTCGCGGTTGCAGTCCATCGCAAAGCGTGAATAGACTGAACAAATAGTTGCTGAGAACGGGGAGGGTTTCGGTAAAGGGAGAGTAAATCAAATAGTGACATATGGATCAAGTGTAGCATAGTTACTTCTAAGTGGGAATTCATTAAATAGGAGACGAAAAAGCTGAAGTTTGACAACCATTAATTGCGTTGCACATAATGTACAACAATATGTATAAAATGTGAAAAACTGTAAAATAGCTTTTTGTGAAAGCTGTGAGAAAAGGCGAATTCTGGCCGAAAGGCGACGACCGATATTTATGCAATAGTAATTACAGCGAAACGAAGCCCGAGGCGAGCACTT
The DNA here is from genome assembly GCA_003675905.2 of Leptotrombidium deliense. Lineage (NCBI taxonomy): Eukaryota > Metazoa > Arthropoda > Arachnida > Trombidiformes > Trombiculidae > Leptotrombidium > Leptotrombidium deliense. The sequence goes on from NCKV01000391.1 coordinate 642, forward strand.
CCACACCAATTATTGTGAATATAAGAACTGTGCGTTATTAAATTTAAGAATAAAGCCTTGGTTAACATACAATCGATAGTAGCTGTAGAGTGCACTGTGTGTGTATGCAGCGTGTGTATCACCTGTACGCGTTTCGCTGTTTCACAACGAACATTGATTTTCTGTTTTCGTTGAAATCATAGCTCTCATTGCTCGCATTCGTCGCTGTTCTCTTCTCGCGTTCAACAAGACACTCGAAACAACAACAACAGACGAACCTTTGCCGTAGTCAACAATGGCCACAATGCAGCACAATACATCGAATGTGTGTTCAATATGTGTTATTGCTGGTATAATGGCTGTAATCGCTTTTTTGCCCATTTCATTGAACGGAACTGTTGAACTGCAGTCTATGATCCCATAACGCGCGGATTAGTCGCGCCTAACTCGGCTGCTTCCTTTCACCAGCAAATGCAATCGTCGCTCTAATCGAGGCTCTATTCGCTGGTTTGTCGTTAAAAGGCGCTTTTCGCGGCCGACTATTATCCGCGCAGAGATTGCCAGTGAAACCGAGGAATTCGGCGAGCATTCGAGCACTTATCACGAGTAACGGGTACTCGGCATTCGCCTCGTTTAGCTGTCTTTAGCTTCACTTGATCGCTGCAGTGAACCGGTGAACAAGCAGCACAGCGCACCGAGCAGAACGCATTGAACGCATTATGTGCTTGAGTGCACCAAAAACAGAAACAACGAATATATTCACAGAAAGCGTAGCCATTGTGAAAACGTTGTACTCTCGATTTGCAGAGCAAAGAAGGCAAAGAACAACTGAAAATGCCCCGAGGAACTGTATTTAACCACAATAACCCGTGTGGTGTATCCGCTGTGTATCGGTGTGCATGGCTGCCCCTCACACTTCCCTCGCTTCGAATCGGTTCGAATACAGTTCACAGCATCGAAACAGTAGACAACAGAAACATAAGTTGTGCTTGTATAACATCGACAGCGCTGCTGATGTGCTGATTGTTTGCAGTTCGAGTTTGACTCGAAAAAGGCTGTGAAACACGCTTTGACAGTTATATGAAAGTGCATCGCTCACTGATAATTGAATTGAGCTTCGCATCACTCTTCGCACACTTGCTGCTGATGTGTGCAAACAGTAATGCAATTGTTATCAATAAGATGTCCATTTTCTCATTTTTAACTTTAATTCGCGACTCGCGAGTGTTTCACGACACAATGCATGCACACTGAATACACTGTACATACACTGTTCATGTACCGCGATCAGAGCAGTCACCGAAAACAAGGTGCGAACTGTGTTCACATCTTTATAGACTCTCTTCTCTTAACGATAAAAGTAATAAAGCGTAGAATGACATCACTTTAATTTAATTGAAACGGAAAAGTGTTCTTCGTTTATTCGATGTTGTATAACTCGACGATAAATGCAACACTGCAAACGCATCGACACAAAGCTGCGAAAGCTGCTGCTCTGCTCGCACTCATTCGATTCAAGAGTAAACACTTGTTCCGAATTAAGACTTTGTTTAATGACTGTCAAACTTTTTTGGTTCACATTGATTTTGCGATGAACAAGTTTCTGCGAATGCTACTTCAGTGTTTGCTTCGTTTCTGCGACTGATTGCGAATCTATGACAAATGACCGCTCAGAAAGTACATTTTGCTGAAATCAGTGACCACTCACTCAATACACTCAATGCTTAATACTCAATACAGTGGATTCAATCGATTAACCCTTCGCACTGATTACTCAGTTGAACACAGATTTCTGGATTCACAGCAGTTTTGATGGTTTAATATTTCACGTTTCGCAGTAAATAATTGCGGTGAATTTGCATCGATTCGATGCGATTGTCGCGTTGTGTGTAACGAAGTTTGTCGAAGGTGAGTAACGAGAGCGGAGAGTGTTCCGAGTGCAGCGCACACAAAACTGTGAAGAAAAAGTATATATTGAATGTAAGAGCAGAAACATGAAACCGGAGAAAACAAAGTGAAAAGAGAAGATTATATGAGGAGCGCATATCGCAAATTATGTACATCTCTACAAATGATGCAGTTATTCACACGTAAATGGATTCCTAATGGGTGTACTGTTGGCAAAGATGTGTATATAACACAGCTAACGTGGTTGGCAAAGGTATCGTTCTGTTCGTGTCATCTGTTTGCGTTCTCATCGATGTTTTGACAATAAAGTCTCAGTCAAAAGAATCACTGGTTGTGTGCATGAATATCAGTGTGCAGCGTTGTTCTCAGTGGTCAATTAGGTTTTGTCGCAATTATGTTAAGAGGATCTTAAGTACAGCTGCTTTATTGCTCGATAGCTGCTTAATGCACTCACACTGCAACACTTTTCACGGTAATCTGGAAATGTGATGAGTGTTAAAGGGTTTTAGCGATATGTTGCAGTGCAAATGAACGACTCCAAGTCTTTTGGGAGTCCATTAAAGGGCTCCAGAATGTGTCGAAGCAGCGGGTGGTGTACACAAGCCTTGCACGTCGATGAGACCATCTTCATTCTTCACGTCTTCATAAGGTATCTGCGTTTGGATACTGTTTGCAGTCGAGTGCATTCGAGGTGAGCACCTGGTCGTCAACAATCGCAGGCAATGTGCTCCGAGCTTCTGTAAGCTGCTGACCAGCGAGAGATTCATGCCTGTCTTCTCTGCTAAACATCTCTCGAATCCCGCAGAGACGTACAATGCGTTCTCCCCATTATAAATACAACTATAATAATAATAGTCGGATACTTGAGCCTCGGAAGATGCAATCCTTACATTGGTCCACGTCTGCTAAATGCGTTCGAACAAATGCGCGTAAACTGATACTCTTCTTTCGCTGCTTTTCTTTATTCTCTTTATTATAATGATTATTTCTTTGAATTTCTTGCTTCGTTAGCGTCGTTAGTGCATCCATTAACGATGCACGTCTCTGTCTCTCTTTTCAATTATTTCGATTCTTCGCATGCAATACTGAGCGCACTGCTCTTCCTTGTTTGCAATATTCAATTTCATCAGAGTTTCTTGAAATGTTTGCTAATATGATGATCACTATGTTTGTTTTCTGGGAGTTGTTGTGTTGCTTTTCAAATCGACAAATGAATATTTGTGTTTTCGCAACGTTCACATCACTCGTCTCTGTTCACAAACTTTACACCTCTCACACTGCACTCACACCACAAGTATTTCACTGGTTTCATAAATAATACATAATACATTTTCGCCTTTGACCCGTTTATTAATAATGGAAACCATTTTCATGTCAAACACAACCTGCAAATAGGGTGAAATTGCAATTGAACGAAACTCGTAAATCTTGACCGAAAGCTGTAATAAACTTCATTGGAAACTCGTGTAATTTGTTTATTGAACAATACGCACTAAACTATTGGAAACTGTTGTGACACCCTTATATTTTACACCTGTGCCTCGGTACACACCAGTGAACTGTGCACCGAACGAATTTTGGCCGCGTTCCCATCGCGAACAATATTCAGTGTCTGTCGTCTGATTGCAGACAAAGCGCACTTATCTTGAAAAGTGTACCTGCTCTCAGTTCGCTTCTGTCCACTAATTGCATGCACAGAATGCGGCCTCAGTTTGCATCCGCAGCATTCACCGTTTGATAGTTGAGGAATGCATTGTTACTGCTCTCAGGCCTCTTGTCTCGAAATACTAATAAATAGAAACGACTGTTTCCTGGCCTGAAATCAAAACGGTTCGTTCAGGCATCACTTTAACAACAACAGATATTTGCAATAAAACCGTTTTTCTTACTTCGCAAACAAAAGTAAACATGGATGATTGAGTCAACAATGCGTCGTTTTAACAATTTGCTCATTAATTAACAAATAAATAAAAGGTGAGAAAAATAATGAAAGGACCGTTGTGTGAGCCGAAAATATCGCACGTTTTTGAGGAACTCTCGAAGAGCTGTGCATCTTCAGTGAACCGTAAATTGCATTAACCTTATTTAGAGTGTAAGGTTGACATCGATTATCCATTTGTCTTCCATCACCTTTCATGTAATTTATTATTTAGAGACATAAAATATTTTGCTTTTGTGATTGATTGCTTAGCAGGCATTTCATTGAAAACATGTTGCAAAGCAGAGAACACACTTCACTCGCATTCATTCGCACACAACTCTTTTTCTTGTTTCGTTGTACCGCGAATTAACTTTTATTTCTTTACTCGCGTTTAGAGTTGCGTTCAATTAAAAGTCAAATTAAGCGACGATTCAATTGAGCTGTTAAACACAAAACGAGTGATTTGCGAACTTTTAACATTACTTATCGATTAATCAATTAACAAATTAAGCATTCTTTCATTGGTCGTAATTTTAAAATGTTGCATTTAAAGATTGCATGAATGAAAAGACGTTCATGTTATTCGTTGCTCGCAGACAAATGTGCTCAAGAAGCGAATGTATTGTGTTCATCGAACACAAGCACAGCGCGAATGCATACTATGCATACTTTATTCGAATGCAACGAAAGCAAACGTTTGCACAGTAAATGCGAACATTTTGAATACAGGAGAAGTGTACAAGTACATAACAGTGTACACTGTGTATACAGCAGAGAAGAGACACAACGAGACACGAGTTGCAATACGAATACTCACTGTGACACTTGCTTTCCCTGCATTTCAATCCCTGCTGCAATTTGCGTCGCATTTTCAGCCCTCAGATACATTATTTACTTCATTACAACAAAAAAATTTTAAGCAAATCTTGCAAAAATCGGATCGATGTTAAAACATAATAATCTCTACAAACGAATCAAAAACGAGTTTAGATTATTTTGGCTTTCATTAAAGAGAATGTCGCATTGACACAATTGTCAGTTATTTTCAGCAAAAAGCGAATTTTGTAATTATAATTATGGTTGCAAGTGCACTGCAATCGCAGTGATGCACTTTTTGCAACTTCTAATGAAGTCGTGCGTCGTTACGTTTTTCTGTGTCCACAGGCAAACCGGCGAAAGAATGATCTGTTCGCACTGATCGCATAACTCTGATCATTTCATTTCTGGTTTCATTTTTGACAATTTCGAAGAAAAACGAAAGTACGTTGAAAAGATTTTCGGAGCGATACACTTTCGGAAAGAACTAAAAGCTGCAAAAAAAGGTAAAAAGATGTAATAACGATGAACACAAAACAAGAAACTGGAGACGTTTTATTGAAATATTTAATTTATCGTATTAATTGCCTGCAGCGTTGAAGCATTCGTTTGTCGTTAATTAGTTTGTTACAAGAAACAAGAGTAAACACAGATTCGTTGAATGAGCTTTCGGAGATTGCAAACTGTGAAATGTTAACACTTTTTGCAAAAACAGGAGCAATAATTGCGCACGAAACCGGTGCGATTCGATCGTCCGTTTTCTGAATGTTATTCATGTTATGTGTGTTATCGTTATATTCCGTGTCTGCAATCACTCCATTCCACACGTTCTTCAATCTCTGCAAAAACTGAATTAAATGTGTTTTCGCACGAATTTCGCACGAATATTTTAGCGAACTCGCATTTATCGCGAAACAGACCAAACGAAAGCTAACTGTCGATTGCAACTATTGTTGATTGTGTTGCACTTTTCATATCTGAAACGCATCGCTCTTTTCTCGATCAAGCACTCTACATTTGTTTTGCTTCTTTTTTGTGCTTCTTCGGCTCAAACCTAAAACGCTGATCACTGTGCAAACAGTGCCATCTCACGCGCGAAACGCACGCTTAAGTATCTGTTTTCTCAGAGAAAACAGCAGAAAATAATAAAAAAGCATTACAAAACTAGTGATAAACATAGTAACTAGTCAATAATGACACACGTTTCAACATGAGTACTTTCACGGATCATTACTTCCATAAAACGTGTTGAATTCAGTGCGCGGTATGCCGACGCTTGCCTCAGGGCAGCTAATGTCGTGCACCGCTTTCATAAATCTCACTATTTTTCCGCGTTTAATTAACTGGTCGTTTATTGACAGTTTAACTCTGTTATCGTTTGCAGAATGTCTTACGACTCCACAAACAACTCACTTTTATTGTATGTTTCAAGCGTTGTGTGCGAAACGCATGAAATTCGTGAACTGTGCGTTTGCAGTTCACAAATCGCGTGTTTCATTATAAGTTCTAATTTACGATCTCACTGAGTTTGCATTGCAAGTTTAGCGCGAAATTGAAGTGATTCGAGAAAGCGCGAGTCTAGGGACATTAAAGTGGTCACATTTGAGCGTAAACGGTAAGCAAAGTGGTAGTTGATATGAATGATACCAAAGTAATTTACTGGCCTCAGGCGATCAGGCTACATTTGACGCGCTGTTTGAATACAAATTCGTTTCTTGTACTTTCGCAGGCGGTTTGTGACCACGAAAAGCACGATTGCATTCACAACATTCAATATTTCGTTCTCAGGCTGTGATTTTAGTGTTAAAAAATTAGAAAGTCGAGAAAAAAAGCGATTGCCTGCTATAACACTGACATGGAAGGTGTTTTGCGCCGTTCACTTCAAAGAACAGAATGATTTATTGCTGCTACTGTTTCACTCATTTTTTGCATGGTTTGCGAACTCATGTTTCGCTGTTTGGCAGCAAAAGTAACTGTTTTGTGTGCGGGAAACGGAAACATTCGTTTATCTTAAAACACTGCTGCCAACAAAAAGAGTTTACTGAATACTTTTCTTGTCAGATGCACTTAAAACACATTGAAATCATTTTAACCCTCAAACTTCTCGGGAAATACAACTTTCGCACGAACAGATGAGTTAATTGCGGCTCTCCTCGGATTTTGAAGCATTTCAAGTTTCCACTCGAACAGTCCAACAGTCGAATAGAGCAATAATTTGATGTTGTATTGAATATGCAATTGTTTGAAAAGCCTTCATAAGGAACGCAATAATTAACGGACATAAAAAACCTCTCTTTTATTTTCGCATTTAACGACGCATTAAGTTTATATTCACAATTACGCGACTAACTTTACACTCGACATACTTTTACATACAATTCATGCAATCGCATCATTCGTAATTCTCATTGAAAATTAAGAATTAACATCAAACTTTCATTGTGTTTAGCACTTCCTCACGACTTTCAAACTTCATTCGCCGCTAATTCAAGTATCACACGTTTATTGACATTTTGAAACGTTTAACTAAACCGCATCACTTCGGTCGTGAAAACAAAGTTGAAGTTAGGTGTACCATTCTTTGAACTCTGAGGTGGAGACTCGTACCAACAGCAAACATTGCAAAATAAACGCGAATTCACACTAAATCTGAGTAGTCGCGAAATGTATTTGTTTTTTAATCTCAGAAACAAAATTTGATTCAAACATTCAGCACAAACAGAGAATGATGAGTTGAATGTTTCAAAAAAGTTTGTGTCATTTGTTTAAAGACAGAAGCAGCGACTTTTTTGTGTCTGCCGATCAATATTTGACGAGTTTGCAATGATTTCGTTTTATGCCCTACGAATGCAAATCGTCGCAATGTCGATTGTTTTGCAAAATAAGATGAATACACTTGTATGTTCATTTCGATTGAGTTGTAATTTGGAAGAATTCGATTTTCGACGAGTGTTTTGCGTAGGATTAGCGAAGAGTGCGCAACTTTTTTTTGTTCATTCGCCATTCATTACATTTCTAAACATTTAAGGAGTGATTCATGGAAACGAATCCCCTAAAGTTTCTCTGTAATTCGCAAACAGTTGGCATATCTTTTGTCAGTGAAGTTTACAATTCGCCGAAAAATAATTATTCGTAATTTATTGCTGAAGCAAACATTTGTTTGAAAGTTTAAGTTGCAATTAAACGAGTGACAGAATTGCAGTCATCGTTCGCTGGCGATGCGAACATGAAATCAATAATTTGATAAGTTTTCGATTTTCGGTTTGAGTGCGGCGAATTGTGGACTGCATTGAAAACAGTGTTTTGTTTTGCGAGTGCATTGAAACACTTGAAACAGACATCGATTTTATGGAACGGCGGGAAGTTGACTTCACTCATTCACTCATTCATCGAAATGTGTCCAAAAGAACGAAAAACACAAAACACATCAAACAAAAGTCGATAATTTGAAACAACTTTTTTCGCGCAGGTTTTCTCTTTTCTCTGTTTTCGATAAAAGGCATCAATTTTCGCGATCGGCTCGCATCTTCGCTGCCATCGACTGTATTTCATAATTTCTTTGAATTCAATGCTTTTCAAGAAAGTCTTAATTTACTTCTTTCAGAAAATGTAAAATGCTACGAACGTCACTACTCAAGTGTGAAATTGAAAACAAAATTTGCAATTGTTTGTCGTTTCCATAAAACTTGTCAAACTTTATTGAAAACAAATAGTTTCTATTGAAAGCAAATGAAGACGTAATTCAAACGACGTTTGATTATTATCTGTAAAAGCAGCCAAATTTGGCAGAAATGTGAAAACAAATTAACGTTGAAAGTGAAAACAAAAGGTGTTCGTTCATTTCGTCGATCAAACAATTATTGAAATGTACAGAAAACTCGCGGTGCGAAGTGTCACTCAAATTGCAGGCGAAGTGTAGACCTGTCAAACGGCCGTTTAACAAATGCAACGTTCAAGTACACGTACTGTTCGTCGTTTCTCTCGTTTCTGCCACTTTCTGTTTGCAGTGTCTGTTCTGCTTCTGTTCTCCATTCTCTGCTTCCACTGCTATCTTCACAATCTTTCTCCATTCAATTTGCACTCACTACATTTAACAATGAATATTTGTATTTGCGGTGTGTGTGCACGTGAATACTTACACGCATCTAATGATCAAAGTGTGTGTGAGTTACGTGTTCGCCCTCAGTTTCCAACTCTTGCATTCAAACACAACTCTGTCAACGGAAGAGTCATTCGTTTTTCGCTCAAAATGAATGTTCGAATTGAAAACGTGAAAGAAAACACAAACTCCAATATTGAACACAATATTGTGCACTCGATTCGAATGTTTACACACTCAGCCTTAAATATTGAATCCAATGAACGCAGAAAGCTAGCGAACATTCGCAAATACGGAGCAGAATACTGCTCTCTTATCCATTGTGACACTCTTCTCTGTGAATTCTGAGTGACACAAACATCAGTCTGTGTACATTAAAGTGTGTCGGTGTGCACTTCTTTCGATTCACTGTACAAACGTTGGAATGTTCGAGTGAACATTGCATGTTTTTTGCGCACATTAAATGATTGCAAGACTCGATTCAGAAACATCACAATTCGTTCGATACTAATTTGCTTGTTGTTGGGTGAACGACGATAGTAAATGTCTAGTGTCCAGTGCGTCGATACGCTGGTCTTCAGGTTTGTTCCTGTGGGTTTTGACCGTTGACTGATTGCCCCATTCTTGTCACTCATTGACCGTAAAAGGTGAGCGAATGTTTACTCAAAGGGTGGTCTATGATCTACAGTTTATCAGTGGACAAATTCTGGCTACATTCGAATTGTAAAAGCAAACTTATTTGACAGTCTGCATTAGCAAGCTTGAATGCAGTTTTTGGTGCGCCTATTTCTTCCATTCATTTTTCTCTTCTCTGTTTTCGTTGTTTCGTTGAAACAAACATTAATCTCATTGAAAGCCATTAAACCATTTACAATTCACTAGTCAGACCTTTTCCACTTTTATTCTTTTTTGTATCGAAAACAAAAGTAGACATTTTTGGATACACAAATTTCAAGTGATCGAAAAGTCACTATCATGACCACCTCGCAAGCGTGATGTTTGCAATAATCAATTATTATAAGTTTGAGTCGTATTTCAGCAATTTGTTCGTTGTGTGTAGTTAATGTTGGTTCCGTTAGTTTGTCCGAGATGACAAAAGCAGATGTCTGCAAACACGACTTATAATCTCAGATTTTACATTAATAGCGAAAAAAACAATTGTCCGACACTGTTAAAAATCGATTTGATGAGGACATGCAATTTCTTCATTATTATATCTCATCAATGTTTGCACGTTTCAATATTTTTTTTAATAAACGCACAAACAATGAAATCATTATTTAAAAGATTGTGAAAACTGATTTACTGAATGGCACTCGAATGTTTGATTATCTATAAGAGCAACAGCAAAGAAATTTCAAAATGACAACTGTTTACGGCAACAATAATCGTTGTTTGTTCGCAGATGATTGTTGTCTCTTTAAGAATAAACCAAAATGACCATTTTTTAGCTTTTAGAGGTGAAATAGATGTATAATTGAATGCCTGCAATTAATATGAGAACGCGAAAGTTGGCCGAAGTCAGTGAAGGCCAGTTTCTCACTCAATGAATATTTTTCACGAAAACTTCACAATCACTGAAACGCGTGTATGTTGCGTTTGTGTTTTCTAACGTTTTCATGTTTATTGAGGTCGAATTGGATCGATGCTACATTTAGAACACAGCAAACACACATTTGTATTGCGTGCATCTTTCGTTTAGTGTTCAATACTTGGAATTTTCATCGAAATTTGTTTGATGCGAAACTTTTCGTGAGATGTATTTTAGCGAAAGTACATTTCGTAAATCGAGCAATGTGATTCAATCGAATGTGAAAGCACACAGTGACTGACAATCAATTACTGTTTGCAATATTGACGTTGAATCGTAAATGATAACAATCTCGAAAAATGACCATTTATACATAATTAGACATCGATTTTTATTCACATTTAATGACGCTATTTTATCGCAGTTTTCAGAGATTGGTAAACTGAAAGAATAGTAATTTTCTTCACTTTTTTTACTTATCTTATTTCCGACGAATCATTTTTCATTTCAAAAAGTGAATTGAAAAGAAAACACACTTTAAATAACGATCTTTTTGTTTTGAAAATGTAATTTAGAAATAGTTTTTCAGCGCACTTAAAATAGCATGTTGCATAAGCGATGAAATGAATGTTACAAAAGTGAATGAATTGCAAAATGAATATAATGAATATAACATAAGTTAATTTGTCGAGTTTAAGTAATAATTACACTCAAATTATGTAATCATTAGTTTCTGCTGCAAAGATTGTAACATTTGCCAACATTTCGCAATCAATTGAGCTTTCATTAAAAGTGAGACATTTCTCGTTCTTTTTATGTGCTCAGAAAATGCAGGAAAGTATGGAAATGCTTGCATTCTTGTGATGGCAAACAGTTTTATCCTTTTGGTAAACAATGTGAAAGTAAAAAATTGTAGAAAAGTTGTGCGAAGCTTTGTAATCGCGGTTCGATTGAAATTCGCAAGATTTGCAATTGGAAGCTCGACCTCAACGAAACCAATTTACTGTAATTTGGATTTATGCATCGTTTTATTATTTTCAAGCAAAATAATCAGCAAAACGTGTGTATTCGTAATTGCAGCGTCGAGTAATAGAGTAATGGTGTAATTTTGAAGAAAGTTTGTTCAATTCACAAAGAATACATTTTCTGTAATCGGATGATTGCAGCGATTGTTGTGTTGGCGTTGAAATTAATTCGATTTCCAATGAAAAATAAAAGGAAAAAAGACAGAAAATATTTGCTGAACAATGAAGTGAAGCAAAAAAGTTGTCACCGAATACGAGAACAGTGTTCAACTTGTAACCGCGTTGTATGCTTACATTGTCTGTATTTGATTACTTGCAGATAGTTTCACTGTTTTCAAAGCAAAGAAGAAAATTTGTTTCGAAAAGGAAGACGATTAAAATTGATGTAGAAAAGCAAACAGTAAAATGAATATGTTTTTGTGTTTTCAGTTGTATTCAGTTTGCAACAATCGAAGTCAGATGAGTTCGGATGCAGAATATAATTGATTCAGCGGCGCTTTCATCACATTTCAAAGTTTGAAGAGTTCGCTGAAGATTAGCGAACGTGTTCTAATAAATGGTAATAAACGGTTGCACTCGTTAATTAACCGGCCTTAAAACAGACAGCTCTTTGTTGCCGTTTCGATGGTGAACGTTCAAATAACAAAACTGTGTTAAGAAACGTTCGCTTGAATTAAAATTGAATGACATTTATAATTGACGGCAGCTTTTTTATGGTTGCAGCAAGAAATTGGCAACAAATTTGATTGTGATTTACAGAATGATTGGTAAATGCGTTATTTAAGTTGTGAAACACAAAGAATAAGAACGACTCGACTTCACTTGTTTCGCCTGAAGTAACAACGAACAGCAAAAACAGTGAACAACGAATGGAATGTCAAAAATATGGTCATTATTTTAAACAAAAGATGGTTAATGGCTTTGTAAAGCGAGCATTGATTTATATTTTATTGCACTTGTTTTACAATAAAGGGAAGCAATAAAGAATGCTCTGCAATTTGGAAGTTAAACTGTGTGAAAAGCGATTGAAAACAGTGCAAATAAGAATGTGAATAGCAATCGAACGCGAATTAATCGTAATTTGCACGAACAACGCAAACATCGCACAAGAAAACAAGGCACACAATGTGCACCTATACACGATGAACATGACATTCACAGCAGCTGTATATCACTGCTTGCATTACGTATTGCATCTGGTATTGCGTGTGCTTTCGAGCTCTCAGCACAGCATCAAGGCTTTCGGTTACACGAGCGATGTTGTCCTCAACATTGGCCTTTGCGACACTAGATGCGCGATGCGAGCGATGATTGGACGAACGCAACGATCGATAATGGATTGCAAACACAACCTCTGCACACCTTCTCGGTAACAATTCTCACGCATCTCGCATTCACTCGTCTATTTTAATGTTCTATTGATTTGTTGTTTGCTACATCGCAAGTAAAACAGTTTGCATTGACGAACGTTATTGAGCACAAATGGAAGACGTGATCAATAAAGAGTGACATCGATGTTGCCTTTCGGGAGACTTTCGCTGCTCGAAATTGAGACCAGTAGAAAAGCAGACACAAAACCAGGCGCACAATGAGTTTACACGAATGTAATAGAAAAACGCAATTTGCGCTCGAAAATTGGTGAGCATTAAGAAGATTGTAAGACGAGGTACAAAGTGAATCGTACAAAGTGAATCCGGTTCGCAATAAATCCATTGTTACCTATTTTGTTAACTATTTGTCGGTCTGCGAAAGATGTTCAAGGATTTGGCGATTACGAAAGCAATGAAGACATGCTTGCAACGAAGAAAGCGAAGATTGATAACGTTTTTAAAAGCAATTGCAGTGAAAACTCGTTATTTGCTTGGAGAAGGTGTTCATCAGGAATGCAATATTCGCAGCAACAATAATGACACGTTGTCAAGAGCTGCTCTTGTGGTGCGTGGTTTTATTTGCTTCCATGTCTCACTATTATCACTGCAAAGACTCGAAAGCTTTCGAGCCGTCAGTCTGTAGATAGAGTAACCAGTGTTCGCAGTGCACCAATTTACCGAAATGCATGCAAGCAAATCAAAGAGGCGGGCATTTATATAAAAAAGAAGTGCAAGAAGTGCACAATTGCCGAGAATATCGACGGGAGGGAAGAAGAGGAGAGAAGAAGCGATGCTCGTTCTAAAGGACCCTCGATGGCGAACACAGCGCAAATTACTCTCGAATAGACTTTGTCAAAATTGCTTCGCAGCCACAATTCACTCGCAATTCACTGAAAATACAGCACAGAAAAGAAATTTCAATTTTGACGCCTCGGACCGCCTAAATATGTGCCAAGTTATGAATGACTGTGTCTATAAAATAAAGGTAGCCATTCACTGGTATCCTATTGCGCTGCACGCAGAATGTGTGATAAAGCAATTGCTCGACAAAAGTCTACTGGGAGCCGAACACGGCACACTGTGCCACTGTGCACACGTTGCTGACAACACATCAAAACTAAATACATTCGACAGACAACACTTTCAATGGGCACAACGCACATAATGCAGCGAACCAAAACTTATTTGCAATTTATTGCGTTGCATCTGTTCTCCGATTCTGCAAATCGTATTACCTTTACTTGACGGACAAAAAATATAGACACAAATGTCCGACACCGCGCCTATATGCGCTCACTGCAATCTCAGGCGATCACTGACTCTTTGCGAGTCCGTTTCCGCTAATTGCGATCAATGGCGCCAAATTGCGCAATTGTGGTCAGCGAGAAGAGCAAGAAATGTAGTCAGGTGTGTTGTCGCCGCATCCGAGTTACGCGAATGTTAACTAACTTTTCAAATGCAAATAAACATTTAAACGTTTCGTGCAAATAACTCATTAACGATGATAAATATTAGTTTTGACGAACATTGACGGTAATAATGATGATTCGCAGATTCACTGTTCCGCACAACAAATCTCGCGCTGTTATTTCCGTTTTTTGGCTGCGAGTCGCCGACCTTTTAAATTCACATAAATCCGTGTCTCTTTTATTATTTTAAAAAAGTATTTCTTTTCAGAAATAATGGGTAATGACTGTAAGCCAACGAATGCTTTTCATTACAAGGATTAGCTTTGCTTATGACTGCCATTCAAAAAAGAGATTACAGAGGATTGTTGAGTGAATAAAGATTAAGGATTTAATGGCCAAATATTGCTCTCATCTCAGATTCACTGCATTTCGCTTCATTCATGTATACTTGGCTTGCAAATGTGTGCAAATCTTCATCGATTCATGGACTGAGCAACGTGTCATCGCCTTCTTTGTAATCCGATGTGCTTTCATTTGAAAGCATCTCTTGTAATTGCACTTAAAACAGCCTTTGCGAGCAGTCGTTAATAACAGCTAGAAAATAATGTGCATTGAGCACAGTGAACAGAACGAGCAAGAAATGGTGCGCTGATCAATTCCTTCCTTTCGTTCTGTTGTGCCAATAATGACAGGAAATTATGAGCTGTGCGCTCTTTACTGATCACTGTGATGGCTCAATCAATGAATGGATACAAAAGTGTAAGTCAACAAACGTTAATTGAACGCGAAGCAGAGCCTGACACAAGCCTCACACATCGACAACCTTATTTCGCTCCTGGACACAGCAATAAACAGCCAGTGTTGCAGTGTTCACTTAATTTCCCACGCACTTGTGAATGCGGACCGCGAACGCGAAGACTCGCTTTGGTGCGTGCAAGTCAACTATACATCAACGTAATCAACGAGGGATACCTGTGCACTAAAAAGCATGAACATTGCACCAAAGCATTTGCACAACACTTCTCCGCAATTTGGCCGCAGTTTCCCCTCCCATTTCCTACTGATATGCACAACAAAACGCTAACAGACCGCAAACTTAGCTGCTCGACAATAAATGTAATTACGTTAAGAATAATGATTGTAGCTTCTTCCAAAAAACAAACTCACGTTTGTTTCGTTTCGACGGACGCTCGACGCACAATAAGCAAACTACTGCATACGTGTATAGTGCACGTGTGCACGCGTCCGCCGTACAGCAAACCTACAACCGTAAACCGATGTGCATGCGTTGCACTTGAAATTTACAGAAAACAAATCGTTTCGTGATCATTTAATCAGTTTGCCTTACAGTCAACTTTTGTTTTAAAACACGTTACACAAGTGTTAAGTAAACGGTACAATTATTGATGATCATCGAACACGGCAAAGTTGCCAACACAGAAAAGTTCTTAGAGGCTCACAAATCACAGCCACTTCCAAAGTGGATGCATTTGCTTCGACACACAATTGCGTAATTTGCAACAGCGAACATAAAAAGAATTCGCAGCACTTTAATTGAAGAAACGGCGAACAGAAAGAAGAGAGCAGAGAAGTGCACAGTCGCGTATAGAGCGTAGATATGTCCGCAAAATTGCACACAGAATTTGATTGTCAGTATCCAGTGAATTGGAGTAGAAACGTTTGTGCGTAGAGTATGTAAATGCAGTGCACTCCTTAAGTAAACAAGAAGTCGCGTTCGCAGTTCCAACTTATTTCAGCGTAATTTTGAAGAGCTAAAGAAGACAGTGGTGTTTGCATGCCTTTTCAGTGAAGTCAATTGACTCGCAGTTTCGACACTTTTGCTCTGCTTTTGTGAGCGTAAATACAAGGATTAAAAGCTTAGCAAAGCATTCCAGTATTTTCTGCGTATTTTCACGTTTATATTCACTGAAAACTCTTTGGTTTCATTCCCAGCTGACGATGCAATCTGCTTCGTTATTCAAGATTCATTTTCACTGATCTTCACTATTTTCTCAAATTGTTACTTGCAGGGCATTCGCTGCATTCGTTTCCGATTACATTTCGATCCAAGCAAGCATCGCTATTGGAGACACTTCACGCTTCATCCGTTTCATTTCTCGACACCTAAAGCCGACTCTGAAACTCTCATCTTTCAGCAATATGAAATACTTTTCACACTTCCATATCTCAACTCATTCAACGCTCTTATTCTTTGTGCACATATCCTCAACAAGCAAATTGAAACCAGTAAACGTTTCTCTGTTTGTATTGTTCGCAAAATGCGATATGCTTTCACAACTTAAAGAACATTACTCAATCGAAATGAATTGTAGACGGATTATAATTGGAATTACACATCGCGCAAAGTGTGCTTAATATTGGTTATGGTCATAAATGCAGAACGGCGACTGATGACTCTCACATCGATTTTTACACAGCCGTTGAAAACAAGTATTTTATTATAACACATTTTTTCGGTGAAATCCATTAACAAAATAAGTGTACTTTCCATTTCACCGTTCGTACAATTCACGCATAATTCAATTTCGCAAAAATTCTGGTTATTTCGGTGCACTGAAACGAACACTAATCATATCTCGCTTTTTATGTTCGCTTGTATTGCGTATCAATTCAATTTTAAGAAATTCTTTTTTCATTTCTGTTTGATATTAATGCTTTGAAATATTGAGCGATTTGACGGCTTTCTCGAAAAAATAACCGAAGTACATCAACAAATAATTTCTGCAAGTTTGCTTTTTCATTGAAGTGGTGCTGACATCTACATAAGTAGCTAGCGCGAAAATAGCGTGAAACTCGAAATTAACACAATTTTGCGCAATTTCAGTGTCACAAGCACATGTTGTTCGCTGGGTTCACTACGACATTTGCAATGATTAAGTATAAAAAGTGGTCAAATTTGTGAAAATTCGTTTTCAGAAAAATCATCAACTTGCGATCCTTCAACTGTGTAGAATGAGTAGCATGGTAAAAACTTGATTATTAACCTGCCACTGTCGCAATTAATCGCTTTTCAGAATGAAATTCTTGTGTAATCTATCAGGATTATGATGTTTACTTTGATTTAGTGTGATGACGGTTAGTCACTGGTCTTTGTGACTAAAATTTAACTACTATTAAATGCCTGCGATTCTCGCCAGGAAAATTAAGGACCAGGGGACTTGAAAACTCAATTTGGTTTCTTTAAAAACACCTTAAATACTAAACATAAATGTAAGGTTGCAAAAATTCGCAATTTGAAGTGTAAACATAAGATACCTTCTGTCATGTCTAGGGCTGTAACATTTCTGTCAAAATTTATGCCAAAATCGGGCACTTTTCGGTCGAAATTTAGGTCAAAGTTTATTCATTTTAAAACATGTTAAAATTTGCAGAATAAATATTTCGTCACGAAAGTGAATTGTACGCAATCATTATGTAACATTCAGCATTCTCTTCACTTAAAGACGATTAAAATTGCGACATAGTACCTTTTAACTTGATTGACTGCAATGTTGCAAATTTTCGATTGAGTACCGTACTTCCTCACTTTATCCGACATGGCAACCGAAATGTTTGGTCCTTAGATGCTGAACGATATTAGGTGCACTTGCTGAACGATATTTGGTTACTTTATAGTAATAAATGATATTTCTTGATAAGTTCAAGCGATTGAAGCACTCGAATGCGCTACACCATTTGATCAACACCCCGTATCTAAGGACCAAACATTTCGGTTGCCATGTCGGATAATGTGAAGAAGTACGGTATTTCAAAAACTCGGCTGAGTTAATTCATTGTAAGTGATAGCTATGTATTTCACGGTGCTACACAGTATTATCAATTAAAAATTTTGATTTGAGTTAGTGTAATTAGTTAATTAGATATTTACAGAATTTTACAGTTTTTTACAGATTTTTACGTAAAATTACGTAAATTTACGCCGAAAAAACATTTTT